>BLXT01006265.1:1132651-1145151 GCA_019648995.1 Plakobranchus ocellatus | reverse complement strand
CTGAAAAAATGTATCGTGACGTATGACCGGCGCACAATTTTGTCAGTCCTATCAATGTTTTTAGTCGATGCTTTGTGCTGTAAAGCTCAATAAAACTGCACCAGCATTCTGTCCAAAAACTCACAAAATGTCATGAGGCTTAAAGAAGAGCAAAAAATGAAATAAAATTTGGAAATGCCATTTGACTTTGTTGTAACGGTGCACACGTTTTCTATAGGAGTAAAGATAAATAAGGAGTTGGGGAAGCTATAGAAAAATACAGACCAGTAGTGAAAAACAGAGCTTCTCTTTAGCTGCTAAAGTTTCGTTAACCTCACAAGCCTCTTAACTTGCATTGTCTTTGGTGTCCATACTCACTGGTCCAATTTTCAGAATAGCAAAGCTGTGAAATCTAATAGCATTTTAGTTGGAGGACCAACAGCTGTCAAATGGTTAATATATCCATACGATCAGCAGTATCTTTACTATAACAATCGTTACCACCATCATTACCACCGCCATAAACCGTTATCATTTAACAACGTCTATTATCATTACCATTACACTTACCATTTTACCACCACCACTTCCACAACCACTGACAACACTATCGCCACTATTATCACCATCACCACCTACACAACTACCATCGCCACCACCATCAACACACCATCATTATCAGTCTTACTATTACCACCACCATGACCACTACCACTACCATTTACAATACAATCGCCACTATACCATTAGCATCCCCGCTACCCCCGACATTGCCACTACCATCACCACTACCATCCTCACTATCTCCGCAATCACTAACACGACTACCACTATCACTCCAACCACCACCCCCTACCACCACTACGACCACTTCTTTTTCCCAACAGAAATCAATGAGGACAATACTCAATAAGACAGGCTGGATGGCAATAAAATTAAACTAGACTATAAAGAGACTATAAAATAAACAGGCAGTATAGGACACTCTTGTCAAGTCCTATGATAGGCATTCCTTGTTTACAATTTTTACACAATTTAATACACTCTGAAGAAATGTTTACATTCTAGCTGTTTATTTTTAAGTTACTGTCAACCAATAAGTGGCTCTAGCTGAAATTCCTCAATAATGTTTTGAACAAGAGCAAATGTCTTAAATAACTTACGATGCGAGAGGAATGCCTCTCGAAACAATCTATGGTATGTCTGTCAGTTTGCCATCAAAACCATCCTAGACGACAGCGGATTTGAAAAAGCCCCGGTGATAGAAGTAGAAAAAAAAAGATTATATTCTCATTCAGAAATGCTTCTGAAAAGCCGCAAAAATCGAAATTACTGCCGGGAGCCGACTGTGATACAGATCATATTCCAATCAAATAAAACTTAAGATATTAAAAAAAAAGCGAAAGCTAACCCTAAATTCGAAACGGACTGGACTAAAATCTGCTGAAAAACGAAGAGACAAAATTGATGAAGCTGTGCATAACAAATATGTGACTCAAAACAATATCTAAGAGGCAGAAGAACTATGGTCAGAAATGAAAAAGTCAATGAAGTCATAGAGATAAAGTTTCCAAAAAGGATACGAAAGAGCATAATAAATGGATAAAGAACGAAATAGTCGAATTGATAGAAGACAGGCGCAAATAAAAACCTGAAGAAGCCAAAACAAAGACCTAAACAAAGACAAAAACAAAAAAATGAAGATACAATGCAGGGCAGCAAAAGAAGAATGGGTTAATCAACAATGTCAGGAAATAGAGCAAAATCTAAAGATAGACTGTAAATTCATGTGCGCTAAAATTAAGGACGTCAGAGGTAAGAAAATCAAATGCATTAGCCATGGCTGCATCAACTCAAGGGAACATTGTTACTGGAAAAGGAGAAAATATAAACAGATGGTCACAATGTGTTGAAGAAATAATAAGGAAAAACCTAGAGGGTTTAAATATCTTTAAAGAAGAGGTTGAGTCAGTAATAAAGAAAATAAAAAAAATGGAAAAGCTGCAGGATCAGATAACATAAGATAGGAATAATTACAGCGTTAGATAACTAGGAATAGGTCTGACAATAAAACTCTTTAATGCAATCACGACAGTAGTACAATTCGAGAAGATCGTTGTAAATCTGTTTTTATAGTACTGCCTAAACACCGTGAACATATTATAATGAGTAGTCCATAGAACAATCAGTTTTATGAACCATTGTGCAAAAATCCGTACGGATTTTGATGTATAAAATGTGCAAAAGTCCAAGACCAGAAATATCTGCATAACAATGTGGCTGTATGTCTGATAAAGGGACTAGAAACGCAATATTCAATTTGTCAGTGTTATGCAAAGGTGTATAGATATATGCCAAAAGACCATCTCTGTTTCATTGATTATTCTAAGGCCTTTATCAAAGTAAAACATGTAGAGTTGTTTACATATGCTGGAACAGTTTGACCATGATGGTAAAGATCTGAGAGTAATATGAATCCATCCAGAGATCAATCAACATCGTAAGAACTCAAGGAAAACACAGTAATTTCAAATCCATCAAAAGAGATGCGAGTCAGGGATGCGTAATATCTCCTAATCTTCTTAACCTTAATAGTAAAATGATTTGAATGAATCTTGATGATTCAAGCTTAAAAGTCTAGAGAAAATCTTAATTTTAGACATGCAGATGATAGTTTCAATAGCAGAATAGATGAGCAGCTTCTAAAAGTTTCAGACAGCGAACATTTAAAGAGCGAAAGAATGATCTCGTCTTTGAATAAAACAAAAACAAAAAACAAAAACAAAAACAAAAAAAAGAGCGGAATGCATGGTCATATTTAAAAAATCCCCTAACCCCAAATGCAATCTTATAAGCAAGGGAAAAGATCAAATAAGTTACAAAATTCAAATATTTTTGGTTATTTGATAACATCAGATGGTAGATGCACAGGTGAAATAGGTAACACATAGCCATGTCCAAAGATGCATTCCAAAAAATGAAACCAATACTAGCAAGCATGAACATAAGTATGGAAAGCAAAATGAGGGCAATGAAAACTGTATGGTCAGTACTAAAATAATTATGGTAGCAAGTGTTGAACAGCAAATAAGAAAACAGAGAGAAAAGTTGTGGTTTACCGGAAGAATGATGAGGATATTATGGACTGAAAAAGTCCAATGAATCGGTTCTGAAAGAAGTTAATGCTGAGCGATTATTAATTAAAACCATAAAACCGAGGCAACCACAATTTTTAAAACATATTTGCCGAGACAAGGGTTTAGAACACTAAGCAGTCACTGGAAAGATTGAAAGCAAACGCAGTAGAGGTAGACAGGAAATAAATTTTATTGAAAGTCTTAAGTCTCGGGCAATAGGTAACGGTAGCAACAATTTATGAATAGGATTAACAGAAATAGGTTTAAGTGGAAGAGCATGATCGCTTATGTCTGTTCCAGACAAGGCACCTAAGAAGAACCCACTGTGCAAGAGGAATTGACTTCTCGGAAAAGTCTGTATATGTCAGTTGCATTGCAGTAATTACTCCTGGCGACTTTAAAGTAATCAATTAAAATATTGAAAAGGCTGTTCCTCATTTTCAAAAGCTAGTTATGGATGAGCATGTGTGGCGCATCAGAAGTCTACACATCAACGTTTCCCGCTCCCTATCTGCTCCTTCACCTCAGTCAACATAACCACGCTTGCTAACCTCATGTTTTCCTATAAAAAAAACATTCGCCGATGAACTCAAGCTGATCACGACAAACCGTTTTTGACTGTTGGCCAGCTCTCCAAGGGAGAGATATTTGTCAATAAGGAAGGACATTTGCCTTGCTAATGCTGGTACTAGAGACAGCATCTCTAGCTCTCTGGGTACGTTTACCTCGCCTTTCTAGGGTAGGGTAGGGCCCAGGGATTGTTTTTTTTTGTATTCAATTTGATTCAACTCCAGGACACACCGTCTGCCACACAGCTCAGTCAAGAGAAACGTTGCTCAGATCTTCAGTCATGTGCCAGGGCTACCCATGAGATATTATATTTCCAGCAAGCCTCGTAGGATTGGCCTAAGCTTTTTCCTGAGAAAAAAAATGCCCAGCCAATCGGCTAGCGGAGGTCAGCTCTGTCGCCCCGAACAGGGAGAAAGGGGTGGTCACAGGAGCGACAGCCATCATGTCATCACCTCAACTTCCACCATACCGCAAACTAAGGCACCCACTCTGTAAGGGTGGGCCTCTCTATCGTTTCAATACCGATAAGCTGCGGTGAAAATACGTAAAGCCAGCAGACGGAGAGGCAAACAAGACTATCGGTTACAAAAGGAATGCAAGACAAAACAAAGCAAACTGAAAAAAAACGATATCGACTATGCATCCATAAAAGACAACAACCTGGTGTCGAACGGCGAGAAAACAATCTGTCCTGAAACAGAACTGTTTAGGCTCTGATTTTATAACAATTACAATTTTAATACAATTTAAGGAATGTGTACTAGATGAAAATCAAAAGCACAAAAAATGGATAATCAGATAACCTAGAGAGGAAAGAGATTGATTAAACGGATGGAAGACAGAAAGAGAGAGAGAGACCGAGGGTGAAATAGATAAGCAAAAGTATTAAAGAAGGAAGGGCAGGACGATGCAAATAGATAGGACAGCCAGCAGAAAATAGACAATGACTATGAACAGAAACGACAAAGCTGAACACGGCTTCCCTTTGAAATTCACAACTTAAGAGTTTACGAAAATCCAGGGAGTTTTGTTGATATACCGCATTCAGATTGAGACCTTTGATGTTGTTATATTTCTTTCATTCAAAAATATACTGCAACTGGTGCAGTAGCATACGCGGAGACCCCGTCACCCGCGTCTTCTTCCAAAAAAACAAAGGTGATATGTGTAGCCACTGCTTTAAATTAACTACGCCGTAAATAAAATACATGTAGTTGACGTGGCTTTACGGCATACTAAATTTAACGCAGTGGCTAAGCGTAGCTCTTTGTTTGGAAGGCAAAAAGATCTCAACTTGTGAGATTAAGCTCAGTCTTTATAATCAGTCTGCTGCAATAATTTTCAGCCTAGACTTTTGTAGCAGACTAATTATAGACTGAGCGACAAAACTGTGTTTGTGCACGGCTTCCCTCTGACAGCTCCAGTGGTGATGGATATACCGCGAATAGCACCAACACAGATAATAAAAAGAGAAAGCAGAACACATGAGGGGCAGCAGGCTCATCGCCCACAGTGGATTCCTTGCGAAGAGAAAACAGAATAGATGGAAATGAAAATTACCAACCGAGGAAAGAGCATGAACAAAAAAACCCCACAAAAACAAAGAAGCAAAGAAGCAAAAGGCAAGAAAGAGCAAATAATTATAAGAAGAAAACTCCATCAAAGATGATTAATTAGACGAAAGATTGCAAACGAAAAAAAAGATGAAAAGAATGAATAATATACAACTGCATTATTCACATACAAATGGCGACTTTAAAAATAAAATGCGTAACTGAATAAATAAATAAATCAGAAACAATAAGTAACAGAGAAGGAAACAAAAGCGGCTGAGTGAACAAAACAGTGACAAAATTTTGCAGCTAAAAACGCATTGGAAAATACCCAAGTAAAGTCATCAGTTTTGTTTCAGACCATTGAAGTAGACAAACTGAATGATTGAATGACTGATTCATCGATCGATTGAATGTTTAACTGAAAACCTGATGACTTGATCCGTTTCGTTCTACTGATTATTACATGTCCGCAGTTCACCATAAGAGGTACATGCGACATATGTAGAATTTCAGGATTTACGCCTTCAGGATTTCGAAACAGGCATAAAAAAGCGACCTGTCATTTGTTATTCTCTGTGTCCAGCCATTTTTGGCAAAGTTGTCTAAAAATCCATATTTCCAATGACTATTTTCCTTTCTACAGACTTGTTGAATGTCCACGTTTCACAGACGGACAAAAGTTTAACTTGTCACTAGGCAGGGTCTGACAGCAACCGAGGTGTCTTTTGACTTCACTTTTATGAATCTAGATTTTGATATGCCGATACAATCTTTTTTGCTGTCCCGGGCTTTTCATCCACAATTGCCAGCCATAGGTATGTGAATCTTTTACGTGTTCAATGTGTACGTCTTCGACTGATGCTCGTGTTCTGGGATCCTTTTAAGACAGTACCATTACTTGCTCTTTCTTGATCTGCATGTCTAGGCCGCACACTTCACTTATTTTCTTCTCGACATTAAGTGTATCTTTTTTTTCTATCTGATCTACTGCGAGTGCTGCATCATCAGTATATCACAGGTTGTTTCCATCCTTCCAAGTGTGCAGATTCTTTGAGTGTTCTTAATTTCTATGATGATTAATTCTGCCTACACTCCATTTCGAAGTGGTGACAAAATAAAATGAAGAATGGCCTCAACCAAAACCTTGGAAATAAATACAAAATAAATTGATCAAAATGATGGCAACAACGATTTACGTTGATACAGCCATGGGTTGTTAAGGTTTTACTTGCAATCATATGACTTAGTAACTACTTGAGGATTTCACTTTTTGGACCTAATCGGGTGTATGACCGTAGTTGATTCGAACTGATGTGAAAAAAAAATCCTCTCAGGTTCCAGGACAATTTCAGTAACGATTGCCACATCAATGCCTCCAACTGAAAACATGCGAGGCTAGTAGAGAACTGGTGTAGAGATTGCATTGTATTTTTTTTTAAGGAAGTCGCTGAAGGAGAAAAGCCAAAATTGGAGAATGCAATATGCATATCACCGCAGTGGCGAGCGAGAAAATGGACAGAAATAAATACAATCAATGTCTATAATACGGAGTCCTCACTCTGAACACCAGTTTAGCCTCAATTTTGGAAAGTAGCTTTTCAGTGTGATCAGCACAGTCAGTAATTGAGTATCATCGATCACGTTTTTTATCTCAATCTGGCCGTGGCTTTTCAGTTTCGATTCTATTTTTTTTTGTTGTTATTGTTTTTCATTAGCCCATGCAAAACAAAATGATCTCAGGTTGTGAGGCCCTCATCAATTTGGGGAATCGGTGGCTGGTTTGAACACAGACCCACGACAGAAGGGTCACTTCTAATCTCATGGCGGGTTCCTAGCAACTGTGCCACCAACACCACCTATTCCTCCCCTCCTATTTTTTCATTGACATAAGGTCTCTCTAGAGTTCAAGGTGCCTTTTACCTAAGTGATAGTATAACCGATGTGTCTTTTATATGGTTCAAAAGACATCGGTAACTGCTACGAAAAAAGACCACATGCCACTATAATATTTGAGAATATCAGATTGATTGGAAAATATTGCGTGACTTGTGTCGGCATTTGAGCAGGGTTGTGCCGAAACAGAGCTCGACTCAAAAGATCTATGAATTTCAGAGCGAGCTGGCCGCTATCATAGCTATCAGTGCTTATAAAGACACATTAAGTTATTCGTCCTCAAATAGTAATTGAACCAAGTGATCAATTCCACTTCTACAGATTGGAACAGTAGTCTTTTATTGTTCGAGATTTCTACTCTCTATTTTTGGACTGCATTCTGTTTTAAAATATTTTTTCAGGAATTAAAGCAACCCTTTGTCGGTATAGATTTTAGCAGAAATCTATAGAACTAAAGGTGAATGTATCATATAAAAAGGACTTAGAAACAAATACCATATACATGACATTTACTATTTGCAATACTGTATCAGAAAAATAGTTTTCAAATTATGTTCATAATTTAAAGATCATTATGGATTCATCGATTTTAATGATGAAAAATATATCTTCCAATAGATAAGTAATTTGGGGAAGACGGCTTGTCAGATCTTTTATAAAACAAATCTTAGAAAACAACATGAGTCGTACCAATTCTTAAGGGCTCGTAATTATTATTTCACACAAAAAAAGACATTCAATGATTACCTTAAATGAAAGAGAGGGAGGGACTAAGAGAAAGACATGGGAAATACATGACGTTTATTGATCGCCTGAGATCTCGTTCAAGAAATCGAAGCAGAGAGTGCAAACTTCTGAATTCATATAAATACAGGATTTAATTGAGAGCCATGGTGGCCGAGGAGGCTTGGCACAAGGAGAATTAATCATCTCTTGGATTTTCTTTTTTCCCCTTCCATCAGGGGCGTATCTGTAATTGTCATTGATGTGTTACTTGTGTGGGATGAATTTTTGAGGTAGGAAATCTGTTCTATTGTTTGATAATATCGTAGAAGTTATACAAGATCAGACACTCCATACTGCAATAGCTGGAGATTTATTGTCATGTTTATGTGACCGATTCTTTTTAAGGTGATCGTTGCGCTATCTCAATGGTAGTTTGTTGCGTGATGAACAGGTCAGTAAGTTTGTTGATTATTTTTTAGCATACAAAAAGGCAACACTGTCTCTAAAGATTGAAGCCTTTGATGAGACCCAACCTTTGCTACAACGTTTGCAAGAATCGAACCATAGTCCAGAATCTCCAGATCATAGGTTTCTGATTTATTACGCCAGTGCTTAAAATCTATCCCAACTGTAATGCAAATGACTGTTCCAGATGGCCAATTCTCCTTAAGCCGTCCAAGCGGTACCCATAGTTCAGGGTCAGGGGGTGTGTGAAACAATGGAGTTAGCAATGTAATTCTGAGCCGTTTGATGTGACCGCTTGCCTCAGAGTTTAGTTCTGCGCCCATAAACCCGTTCTATCACAGAATAACTTCAAGTTTTCAATCAGGACAAAATTTGCGGGTTTGGGTTCACTGCAGATCTCAAGGCGGATGATCTAGCCACTATGCCATCAAAATCAGCAAGCCTTCGAGCGAGAGAGAATTTTTTAAAGATTTTCAAAAGTCAGACCCAATTTTAATGAATGTGAAATAAAAATAGAATGTATATTCATCTTTTAAAAAATCCTCAAAATCTTAATGCAAAACCTTTAGCGAAAGAGAGCACACAAAACATGCTAAAAAATGTAAACAAATTTGCAACCTGATATCAGATGATCGATGCACATAAAATAAGAATAGCCATGTCTAAGGATACATGAAATTACTGACAAATGAACTCCAAAATAAGTATGAACTCTAAAATGAGTCATGGAAATATATGGGAAGAAATATATGGAAGCGAGTGTTGGACAATAAGTAAGCACACAGAGTGAAAACTGGAAACAGTAGAGATGTGGTTTATCATGAGAATGATGAGAATAAACGGTAAAAAGAAATGGAACGGAAAGAAGCTGAACTTGAAACAGTCATGATTAATTAAACAGCTTCTAGAACACAATTGTCTACATAGTAGTTTAGAGCACTTAGCAACACTGGAACTTCGGAATGCAAATGCAGTAGAGGTATACAAAGAATAAATTTTATTGAAATTATTGAGACATGGGCAATGGTAGCAACAACAGAATTATATGGTGAACTGAGAATAGATTTGAGTGGAGGAACAAATCGCAAATGTATGCTCCAGAAAAGGCTTCTGCCGAAAACGATTTCGTTTATCGTTTGTTTTGTCCCTTTTTAAAAGTCCTGGAGTTCAAATGTAGTTGATCAGATACTGCTGTTAATTAGTGGCTTTAGAGGAAACTTTAATATTGTGTATAAATCTTAAGAGTTGCTGCTATATCTTCATCATCACCATCATCATCATCATCATCCATCATCATCCTCCATCATCATCTATCATCATCAGCATCCATCATCCTCCATCTATCGACATCTATCTTCCTCTATCCATCCTAATCGTCATCGACCATCATGATCCATCATCATCCATGACCATCCATTGACATCATCATCTTCATCATCATTATCATCATCTTCATCATCATCATCATCATCATTATCATCATCCATTATCCATCATCATCATCATCCATCATCCTCCATCCATCATACTCCATCCTCCTCCTCCCCCTCATCATCGACCATCATCATCCATGACCATCCATTGACATCATCATCATCTTCATCATCATTATCATCATCTTCATCATCATCATCATCATTATCATCATCCATTATCCATCATCATCATCATCTATCATCCTCCATCCATCATCCTCCATCCATCATACTCCATCCTCCTCCTCCCCCTCATCATCGACCATCATCAGCCACATCATCATCATCATTGTCATCATCATCATCATCATCATCATCATCATCATCATCATCATCATCATCATCATCGTCATCAATCAATCATATCACCAATCAGCAATCATCAGTCTTCATCATCATCATCATCATCATCATCATCATCATCATCATCATCAACATCATCATCATCATCATCAACTGTTAAACTATCACAGTCAGCAATCTTGATTCTTTCTTTTTAGGCCCCAGTCTTTTACCATGTTGTCAGCGTCAGTAACAACTGATCTTAGTATATCTGAAATTCTCTCTCCCTCTGCCTCATCCCTTTAGGTGACCGTCTTAAGAGCTCGTTTCACGCTGCGCTAATGGCCCAAAATATTCCATTTCTTCCAAAGTAATGATGCTTTCAAGACATTTTAAAGCATGCCTTACAAACAAAAAGTAAGGTTATTCTATAAATACAATTGAGCATGACTATGAGTGATGAAAGTTCAAAATCTGGACTCTCTTAAAACCATGGGTTCAAGAAACAGACCTTGAAGATTGCTGTAACATTAACAAGTTCTAATATCAGGCAATGTTTAACTATTACTCAAAATAATCTCTTATCTGTCTCAAGGAAATACGCTGGGTCAGCCGTTGAAGGCAAGGGCAAGCAGGCAGCAGGTGGTCTACTATGTCTCAACAGTTGAGTAGAAAATCCGAGTAGAGAACGAGCAGGCTTTGATCATCTTTCTTTTACTGACACTAAGCTGAAAAAGACCGGAAGCCAGTGTGGGCGATGAACGTTCAGTCTTTACCAAGGTTGTCGCTGTTTGTAGGCACTGGACTGAGCAAAATTGACAGAGGAAAAAATGATACTAAAATTACACTGGAAAAAATGAACCAAAGAATAAAAAAGGGAATGAAAAAATTATGTCTAAGTTACAAAACAGTGTAAATAATAATGATCATAAGGTTCGCATGATAATGAAAATGAGGGTAACAGCAGCATCAGTAACAGTAGCAACAGCAACAGCAGCAACAATAACAACAACAACAACAACAACAACAACAACAACAACAATATAAAACAACGACAAGCAAAGACAATTACTTCTGTAAGACATAAGATAATGTTAGCATTAATATTTTTCATTTTATTATATTATATTTAACTCTTAAAATTACTTAACAGGCTACTCCAGAAATTAATACCTCATCTCCACATTTTTATCATTAAAAAAAAAAAACTTTTGATAAATTTCGATGAATCAAATCCCATCTGTTCTTAATAGGACTGGTTTTCAAATCAAAGAGCTATAATCATTCCTGGTCATTTCTTACATCTTACAAACTCCAATTGGAAAAAAGCTTCGTTTTTTACGGAAATCCCTATTAATTTTTTAGCACTGAGTTCATTTTTTGCACGTATAGTCTTTCTACAACAAGGTGATCTCAAACTTTCAGGCCCTCCGTCAGGCCAGGTCGCCGGTGGCGGGGCTCGAATCCGCAACAGACGAGTCCATGCAGATCTCAGGGCGGGCTCGCTATTAATGTGTCACGATTCCCCCGTTTTGGGCATGACATGAAGAACAGTCAGCCATTATCATCCGGAAGTATAGAGTGTTCCTTATTTTTTCCTAAAGTTTAAATATCTTTGTTTTTGGACCATTTTTTTTTTTAAGGTTGACATTTTTGAGTCGAGGGCAAGATTTTTTCCGATTGTGACCCAAGAAAAGTAAGTTTTGATGATAACTAGACTGATAACCAACCCGTCATATAACTCTATAACCATTTAATATTGTTAATATTGTAAAAATAAACAATTTCTTGAGACCACTTGTTTTTTTTTTCTTTTTTTTTTTCATTCAATCACTGAAACAGGTCTATTTTTGATCAACTAAAACTCGGCAGCCATTATCCAAAGTAGTGAACTGAGGTAATTTTTTTTTTTTCCAAAATTAAGAAACATTTTTTTTTTTAGAAATTTTAATAGGTGATAATTGTTGTTTCATTTTTAAAATTGTAAGCATTTAAATAAAATTGCCTTGATTTCGTAATTATTCGGAATATTGCTGTGGGTGCATAATCGGAAGTCTTTCCGAATGAACTATAAAGTTTTCCACCATTGACTTAAATTACTGCCATTCAGAGATCAATGCTATGGAATACCACTTTGTGTGCATAATCGGAAGTCTTTCCAAAATTGAGTTATGAACAAAGGCAAACGAAAAGGCTCTGACAATTAATCCTATATTTTAAGTTGCTTTTTAGGAAGGTTAACTGGAGTGAACAAAAGAAAAGCTTACCTTCAAGTTTTGTCGGAGAATCACTTTAGACCTCTCCTGTGTTACCCTGACGATGAATTTTATGGGTCAATAAAAGTACACCTCAATAAATTACAGACAGCACGAACATTTTTTAAATGATAACTTGATACATTTTGAATTATTCCTTTT
>BLXT01006265.1:1112624-1125305 GCA_019648995.1 Plakobranchus ocellatus | reverse complement strand
GCAGCAGCAGCAGTAGCAGCAGCAGCAGCAGCAGCAGCACTGGCATGACTTTGATAATTCCAATATGCTGTAGGTGAGTCTAACATAACTCTATGTGCGCCTACCCTACTCTATGATTCCATCAAACCTGTGTGAGTCTGGCCACTGGCCAACCTTCTCTTGCCCAGGTATGTGGCTAGAGCTACCTATAGACTTCCAAATAAAAGCGTAAAAACCTTTTCTTTTTCCAATTTTTTTTTTTTTTTTGAAAGCTGTGAGAGCAAGAGACCGCCCTAGCTGAGATCTGCAGGGGCCATTCTATCGCGGGTTTGAGCACTGCCACCGGTGACTCGGGCATGACAAAGGGGCTAAAGGCCTGAGATCATTTTGTTGTGGCATGGCTATATACAGGGATCAAAGAAATGAAAAAAAGTGTGTTTTTTAATTAAATTAATTTTTTAAAGCGACACTCCGTAATGCATGGGTTAAGCATTGCGCCCTCTAGTCTAAAGTGCATTATGGATAGTCATTAACTCATATAGTGAGATGACACGCTGGATGTCTTAAAAGGCAATACAAGATTTCACGATAGCTTTGAAAAAAACAAAAGCTATTTTTAAAAAGCCAGATAAAAACAATATAAAAGCTCATCTGGATTAAGTCCAGTCGATTTCCACAGATGTTTCATACAAAGCGATTTAATCCACTTAAATAAGCTATTACAAACTATTGCTGATCTTTTAAATGGTTACCAATGTTTGAAAGTGTTTAGAATCTAATTTCTAAAGATTCTGATGAGCACGCCATGGTTTCTAGATTTGTTCGCACCGTCCTAGATCTCTAGTTTGTCCATCTTTCCTGCGTGTTTTGCTAGGTGAACGTAAATAAATTTCGGTTTCTCAACTTTATCTAGAACATTTTTATAAGAAAAAAGGGCGGTGGGTGTGGGAGTAGAGAAGGGATGACAAATACAGGCTTGTGAAACAAATTTTGAAACTTTGCAAGTGCTTAAACACTTTCATGTTGGACATTCTTTGTGTAACTGTCAGTCGTGTTTTCAATTATATTTTTAAATATCAGGTCAGGTCTAATTGCTAATACTAAAACTAATAATTTAAAATAGAACGAACTATTTAGAATCGAGATAGGATGTAGTTGGGAAGGAAAAATCCCTTCCACAGTCCTATAATATTGACGGTTGCAACATGTCAGCCGAACAAGAAGCTTGAGAACGAATTTAAACTGCAAAATGTTTTGGATTATCGATTCGAAAGTTGCCAAGTTGCCTTCTTTTGTTTAGATATTTTGTTCCTATATCTTGGATTTAGATTACAGTGTTAACCTTCTTTCATTTGATTCGGCAATGCAGTATTTGATTTGGCCTCTAGCTGGCACATCCACATTTGAGTCGGTGTAGCACGCTAGACTGACTCTACCCAAGAAAGACTATAGAGTCAAATTGGCGGCCGCCAGAAACACTCTAGAATCTGTCTGGCGGCTAGACTCTAGAGTGTATTTGGTAACCGTCAGATTGACTATATGCGAAAACGACTAGTCCAAGGGAGAATGACTTTAAAAAGAAAAAAAATGAATTTCTTACAGTTATTTGCTCTTTGCAGGGGAAAAATAGCTTTCACTCTTGATGAATTTGATGATTTCTTGCAGAAGAAAATCTTTCCATCTTCGCGCTATGATAATCCTGGAAGAAAGAAAAATTTCAGACGAGCAGCTAAAACATTTTACCTTCACCGTATGTCCAAGTATAAAAATTAGCGTGAGTTAATTCCAGTTCAAATCTGAAAACCTTTTGTGAGCATGACGTCAGAATATTCCTGGAATTTGTCTGTCAAAATATTCCTGGAATTCTGCCTACACAACTCCCAAGCACAAAATGGAACTTTTGACCCGCTCATGTTTTTACGATGAGCTTAGTGTTTGGTATATGAAATTCATTCTCTGGATTTATTTATTACCAGATCTAGTTCAATGAACGAAATGAAATGTGAGATGTCAAAACAATGATAGGTTTAAAAAAATACAATAGGCCCTACTAACTCGTACACTACACTTGTTTTTTTTTTTTTCTTTAATTCATAGATCTGAATGTGATTACAGTGTAAGAAGTTGGAAGGAATTGCTTTTACATTAAACAAAAAGAGTTGTAAAGTTTTATAGAAGAAAGAACAGATGACATTCTACACCACAGAACTAAATTTAATCAGTCTGTTGGTATTATATAGAATAGGCTATTATATAGAATAAATCAAAGTGTCTGTGCGTATGTGGTTTTTTTTTTTTCCATCCCTTCATTTAATCATTGTTGATTTCTTTATGTTATATAGAGTCATCAAAGACGTGAAAGAAGGAAAAATTTCTCTGAAGTGACCTCTTGGAGGTTAAATTTAAATCAAGTTTCATTTGTAAAGCAAATCGGTGGATTTTGACTAGAAAAAGATCTAACTGGCTTTTATAAATTTTGTTTGTCCCTTTTAAAACAGATTTTGTTTTTTTCCGAGCTATCATAAAATATTCTATTACAGCGATGTTGCCATTCCTCAGCCGCACTTCCTCACTCTAACAATGTTTGCCTGCTTGTTATCGACTCGCGTACAATATATATTCACTGTTAGACTGAGAGTTGCGACGAGTTTTATTGCTGCATGCCCTTGTAGACCTTGGATCCAAACCAGAGAGTAAAAAATTGTCCCTGTGGAGCTGTCCGAATCGATTCTATTCTAAACAAATTTGCTTCTTTATGATAGTAGGAACATAACTTTTTTGAATGATGGCCGAACGTTGATATTGAGTGTGATGAATTGGAAACTATTCGAGACGGTCAGCTTGTATAAATAATCATCTTTCTCTCTTTTTTCTAGATGCAGAAGACTATCGCGAAATTGGCAGTGGCAGTAACCGCCCTTCGCGTGGGAAATCTGCACATTATCGGACTATCCACACCTCATTCGTGCGAAAACGAAGTTGAACAATATTATAAGAATTTTGGGCTTTGGGAGGACTGAAGGGATATGTACAAAATTCGAGCACATGAAGAATTATCCAGCTGAGACTCTCTGAGTTGATTCGATTAATCAGTAGAAAACTGATAGAAAGATAAATCATCGGATAGATAATCAGACATTGCAGATTGGTGGACATATTTGTGGATGTATGGATTGAAAGATCACGCTAATAAAGGGTTAAATGAGTAAGAGAGAAGAAAAGAAAGAAAAGATTATTGGTTCCAACCTTCTTTCATATCCCCCCCCCCCCCCTTTTTTNNNNCCCCCCCCCCCCTTTTTTTCCTCTCTCTCTCTCTCTGTCTCCATGTCTACACTCGGCTATTCCGCCATACTTGTGCAGTCAGAAGTTCTACCTACCCTACTTTGTTCCCGTTTTACTAGTATTGGGTGGGGCTCACGCTATAGCAGTTTAAGAACCGATTCAATGGTTGGTCTCTTAAGCGGCTCATACACGATCAATTACATTGCGCAAGTCTGGTTGCACAAAATAATTGACAATTGTTCGTTGCCCACGCACAGGTCAATATAATTGACGATTTAATTGCGCAAATCGGGTTCATTTTGGTCTTGGAATCGGTTGAGAAAGGATGGGGGATTTTGACGCAGCAATCGCCCTAGCCGTTGCTCTTGCTATAGAAGGGGAAACCGACGTTCCAAAAGGAAAACCTGCAAAATGATCAAAAGAATGGTTTCTGCGGCGTTCAAAGTTTGGACACACCAAACTGCTACTTGAACTGAACCATAATAAGCCAAGTGATTTTAAAAAACTTTCTGCGCATGGATATCGAGTCCTATAATGAACTATTGCAAATGGTTGAGCCCCTGATTGTGAAACAAACCACAAATATGCGCCAGCCCATCTCTCCCACGGAGCGCTTATCAATTACTCTGCGCTACTTGGCCACGGGAAATAATTTGAGGATCTGAAGCTTGTCAGTGCTATCGCGCCACAAACCATCGGCAAAATTGTGATTGAAACATTTAAGTTCTTTTCGATAGTTGTTCCTATATGAATCTATCTTTTTTTTTTCACATCCTCTCTTGTATAGTTCATGTATTTCTTTTGGAATGTATCAATTAACACAGCATAAGCTGCATCTTTCTTGTTCCTGTTACAATAGTCCTCACTTTTCACTTTCAATAGTGCTGGAAAACGTGTGTATACGTCAATGCACTCCAACTGGAAAGTCCTGTTTTCTTCTTAATCGGACATGTTCACGGTTCGAAATCTGGAAGACAAATGATTTGTTGCGCAATTTAATTGACGGTCCCCACAGACGGTGAATTAATTGTGCAATTAAATAGACTTGCGCAATAAAATATCAAGCAGAATTTGATTCACTCAATACAGTTGTGCAATTCGTCAATATAGCCCATACACGGCCAATGTAATTGTCAATTCAGTGTATTGACAATGATATTGCGCAATACAATTGATCGTGTATGGGCCGCTTTAAGGCAACATTCGTTTGTTTTGCAAGTATTCTTCTGGAATCACTCGTTCTGCAGGGGAAATTAGCCGGTGCCCAGATAAATATATAGATAGATATATACGTATTTTTTTGTTATAACAGTCAAACACAGCAACCAACAAATGGTTAATGTCAAATGAGTGTGAATTGGGTCTAGATCAAGATTGGATCTAGCATTGGATGGAATTATATTGTCTTCTAGCCTTATTTATTAGTAATGCGTGGTCAGATTTTGAGTAGGCCTAGATTATAACTTTTTTAGCCTAGTAATGTTATTTTGGTTTCTAGCTTTGTTTATCCTTTTAGATCTAGGCATTTCTAGGAAATGTGGAAGGTGTGCGAACATTTTGTTTTCAAGATGACGTTAGATCATATTAAGCATGATGGATGTGTCTTATGGGGAAGCTTGATTGGCCAGTATTTTTAACTAGCCTTAAAGATATAATTCGGTCACACCTTTCTGTAAGAAATTAGACTGAAGACAATCAAATTTAATGTGGCAAAGTTGACGAACAACTTGGAACCTAAACAATAAAAATGGGCCTACAATTAAACAACAACAACAAATAATTCAAACATTTGCAAGGCACATAAAACGATGTTGTCAAACAAACAAGCAAATTAATTTTTTGATTACTGCAATAGGAAACGGCAAAATAGATTGAAGTATCTGAAGTAGCGAATCGAAGTAGGTTAAAACACTTGGGAAGTATTGGGGTGAAGTCGGGCTTATGACAGCGTATAGGTCGCCTCAAAGAAATCGCTGCCAATTATCACATGTTTTCCAACTTAAACCAAAACGCAGTTAACAGAGAGAAAGCTTTACCGAGATAGATGTTCAGCATCCCAGGGGAGAGCACGGCGTGTCCAATGTGTGTCCCATGGATAGGTCAGAGGACCTTGGTGAAGTCCAGTTAGCCTGCAGATGCTATCAAGACTAGCGGCATTGAAAGTCATACGACGCATTTTTCTCTTTGTCGTACGTTGCAGTGATCACAGGACAACAAACTGTCAAGCTTACTCAGCTTGATTTAATGCAGCGCGTTTTTGCTAACGACATACTATAATTATTTAGTTTTGTCTAAGCTATGGATTAAAAAAGACCGCAACATTTCACATTGCCTGAAGAGTAGGATGAAAAATGTGTTTCTCGCGCCTTAATGGGCATCTAGATAAGATTTCCAGACTGCAGACAGTCAACAATATCAAAATAATATGAAGGGCTCAATGGAAAAACTGGTGATATCACATTTTTTAAAAAAGAAGAAATTTCAATTTTAAAGTTTGAAGACTCATTGTAACAAAAATTCTTAGTTTTGTTGTGCAGAGCAGGATTTCTCGTTTTGCATGGTCATTTTTCTTTTAAAGTAAATTAAAGACAGCTGTGTATCAATTGACAGTCCTTGAAATTTTTTTATTAAGTCAGGAGTGTCCTTCTTGGAGATCACCAGTTTTTCCATTGCAGTTATATAACTCCTATATTAAAAAAAAACAACAAACAAACAAAAAAAAAAAAAAAACAGCTAAAACACAAGTGGTCACTGAAGGACTAGTCTAAAAGACAAGAGAAGAAGCAAGTTGAACTTTTAATGTAATTTGAACAATGGAATGGTAATCAGTGACTGCAAGTTGAATTTTTAATGTAATTCAGTCATTTCTCAGTTTACTGGACTCTCTTGCAACCAGTCAAAAGACTAGAAAGGGTTACTGCTCCCTCCTTATCATGGTCATCTGCAACTCTTCTGCCATGAGGTTGGTTGTCAAAGAAATGTTTGGCTGCTGCAGCACAAAATCGTTTCAAAGCCTGAAGATCCTTGAACTTTTCCTCAGAGATAGGCAGTCTTCCCTCATACGAATTTTTGAGAGCATTCAGTGTCGGTTGTTTTTTGGCTCTTTTTGTGATAACGCAGTCGATAAACGGCCCTTTCCATAACTCTCTAAATTTCGTGAGGGACAGAGACTCTTTTAGGGATTTGATCTCTTGAAGTGGTCAGTTGACCAATGAGTACTTTGCCAGGAAGAGTGGATCTAGGTGAAGACAGCTGAATCACAGTGGATCACCGTAAAAAGAAGTGGGCTCCTCTGAGCTTGTTCAAAGGGCGGAACCCAGTCCGATAGAACTCCTGCCCTGAACTGCTGATTAACAAGGCCAGTGTCTTTGTCACACTCCATGTAACTCTGTCCATTTATAGGACACGCCAGCATGGCTTTTGTAAAGCGCGTTTTTAACGTGAACTAGGTGATGTATATAACGGAACATTGTCCAGTTCTTGTTTTGTCCTGCGCATAAATGACAAAGCAGTTAAATGGCATCTGGGTTTAGGTAACTGTCAATAAAGTGGCTTATCATCGAGATCACATCATTAGATCCATTTTTTTTACCAAAGTCTGTCATAAGTGTATAGGAAAGCCCTTATGCAAACTTGAATGGACACTGCATTCCCACCTCTCACCACCTTCATATGGTACTTGGACGAGTGATCGTGGGGATTTTGTGCTTCCTCAACAACTCCCGGGATGGGAAGCTTGCGTTCTACACTCCCGACATTGATTAGAGCTGCTGACAGGCTGTCCCGAGCATCTTTGTTAAAGACGCTGTTGAAGTGACCTACAAGACTATGTCTTTCTTCTGCACACGTAACTTGAAAACAATGAAGTCTAGTACATCTACAATCCTCCCCTGTTTGATGGCCTGACAAGGCTTCTAGTTTCTAAATTTCTTTCTTACTGCCAAGTTTTGGTCGTTTTTTAGGCTGATCAGTAACTTGAGGAAAGCTTTCATCAACAGCGCAAGCAGCCATGATGGTAACCAAAACACAAAGTCACGTGACCTTCAAGTCGATATATGGTTGGATAAAAAAAAGAACTCTCCACCAGCAGTCCCACATAAAAAGTACCCGGTTTGGATATCACTGGATTTTCCATTGTATCAAAAGGATAGCACCAGTTTTTCCATTGTGTGTTATTTTTACAACACGAAATATCGCTGGATAGCACTGGTTCTTCCATTGGACAATTTAGCGGGGTCAAAGCAAAGGGTGCGGACATAGTAAAGGGGACATAACCATGAACAATGCTAAAATGTGATATCACCGGTTTTTCCATTGTACTCTTCATATGCTTTGCACATGCAGTGTGGAATGCAATAAATGTAAAGGCTGGATCCAGATTTTTGCACCTTCTGGTATTGTTGCTACATCTAACAGTCACGTAGAGGTAGAGGATAGATTTCTGTCCCTCATTGATACCATTGACAATGCTCAGATTAGGCTGTTGCTGGAACGATTGTCTCCATTGATGGTCGAGAATGCCAAGGCATCGGACCGCCCCGGTTTATGCATGGATAGCGCATTATGGACCAACAGCAACTGCGAGTCGATCAACCATGTACTGATGTAGGCATGCTCATGGCGTTCATTGAAGCTTGTAGATTTGGTTCACAGACTGTACATGGTGGTGGAAGGGCAGTATAGGGAAATTCAAAGGGTCATCTACGGCATGGGAGAGCTAGTCCTGGTAAATGAATACAAGAAATTTGGGGTGCCTAGAGATATTTGGTTCACCAAAGACAACAAGCAGAGAGCCAGGCACATGAAGAGATATGCGTTGTGCATCAAAGAATCTCTGTCACAGAGCACCAACTCACAGAAAGTTGCCGTTGAGCCGAAACACAAAGGGAAAAAGCCTGGCCAAAGAAAACGAAAACGAGCAGAAAAAACAGCTTCATTTCCTTTGGCTAAGAAACCAAGACAAACAACTGATTTGGATTCATCAGATGAATTTGCTTGAGAACCTGGGCACCAAATTTCTTTTATTCATTCCAGTGCAGCAAAATTGACTGAAACCTGGATCTGTGATGTTCATCTGTTCGTCATATTTGATTTGGTATGGAATCGTTGATGCTTTTGAATTTTGTTAGTATCTGGTTTTTTGACAAGCTTAGCTTGAAAATTTGAATTTGAATAACTTTCTCTTGTTCATGTTTTTGTAACAATCTCTCTTTCACACTTACCCCCCCCCCCTCTCTCTCTCTCTCTCTCTCTCTTTCTCTCTCTCTCCCTCTCTCTCTCTTTCTCTCTCTCTCTCTCTCGCTCTCTGTTTTCTCTCCCTCTCAAACACAGCAAAAATGCACGTCTGCAAATTGGCTTACATGATAATGATATTCTATTATATTTATTTTTCCAATTTTTGTTTTGTTTTTCTATGCATTTATGCATTAATTTAGTTTATATCTGTGTTATTCTGATACAAATTGGCTTCTGTGAGTGACAATGATATTTTATTTTATTTTATTTTTTAATCCGTGTATTCCTTAAATTCATATTTGTGCCATACTGATACAAAATGGCTTGCTTGACGATGATATTTTTCTTTATTTCAGTTGTTTGGTTTCTGAATGCGTTTATTCATTTTTTTTTATCTATATCTGTGCCACAATACAGAATGACTTACCTGGAAATATTTTATTTTATTTTTTTTTTTTGTTTTGGAGAGGGGGGAAGGGTTACTTGAAAATGATAGTTTATTGTATATCTGTTGCTTGGTTTTTGAAATGCGTTTATTCATTTCTTTGATTTATATCTGTGCCACAAAATAGAATGGCTTACCTGAGAATATTTTATTTTATTTTATTTTATTGAGAGAGAGAGAGAGAGAGAGAGAGAGAGAGAGAGAGAGAGAGAGAGAGAGAGAGTTGGGAAAAAGTTTGAAAACACAAAAAAAAGAGAAAAGGAAGAACACAACTCGATTTATACGGGCTGAAAAAATCGATATTTTTCCTGCAATGTCGATTTGATACTTCAAAGGGATTCAAGGGATTCCTAGTGATTCTACCAAAAGGCTTTCGAGGGATTTCTAGAAATTCCAGGGAATTCCTAGGGATTCCTAGCGATTCCTAGTGATTCCACCAAAGAGCTTTCGAGGGATTCCTAGGGATTCTTAGAGATTCCTGGTGATTCCTAGGGATTACTAGGGATTCCTAGGGATTCCATCAAAGGGCTTTCGAGGGATTCCTAGAGATTCCTGGTGATTCCTAGGGATTACTAGGGATTCCTAGGGATTCCAAGGGATTCCTAGTGATTCCGCCAAAGGGATTTCGAGGGATTCCAAGGGGTTCCGAGGGATTTTAGAGGTCTATAAATAGATTGGGCTTGTCCATTCAATCTCGAACATTTTTATTAGAATAGGAAGAGATCGGAAATTCCCTCAAAAATCTGATTCCTACATATCAATTTCGGATCATCCTCACGGAAAAGGGCAGGTCACGTATAGCTCGATGCTCGAAGGACACATACTTTTTTTTTTTTAAATGTCTATCTATATATATATCACTTTATACTAATGTAGTGTACTCGCTAGGCCCACGCAAGGTTTTCATGCTTTTTCCATCATCGTTCTTTTTATATCGTCTGTGACTAATTTGTTTGCTTGCAAGTAGGCTTAAAATGGTTATGTAAGGTTGAATAATAAAAGTTACGATTCAAATTTCTATAGCAAGCATTCTTTGTCCACTTTTTCATGTTCAATGTATTCATTGTTTTGTTTGTATCGAAATCCATAACCGTCACTATCATATTAAAACACGATCTGTCAACCTGGCAAAAAGCTTGCGCACGAGAACACAATAATTAGCGAGCAGACAACACTAGAGGATCTTCTTCAGGTGCCATGTCTGGAACACACATTGGCGATCATGTTCCTCCAGTCAAACCTATTCTCAGTTAACCGCATAAAGTTGTTATGACTATCTTTACCTATTGCCCTTGACTTAAGACTTTCAATAAAAGTTATTCTCTTTTTGCTATGTTTGCCATCAATCTTTCCAGTGATTGCTAAGTGTTCTAAACCCTTATGTCGGTAAATGTGACCTAAAAACTTGCAGATACCTCTGTCTTATGGTTTTAATTTGTGATCGCTCAAGATTAGCATCGTTCAGTACCATTTCTTAACCACACCTCTACTGCTTCTAGTTTTTTCTCTGTTTCCTTGTTTATTCTCCAAAACTCACTACCATACAAAAAACTGACCACACATATGTTTACATTACCCTTATTTTCGTTTTCATACTTATGTTTCTGTTTGCCAGTATTGTTTTCATTTTCTAGAAAGTGTCTTTGGCCATAGCTATTCTTTTACTTATTTCACTTGTGCATCTGCCTTCTGGTGTTATCAGGTAACCTAGATATTCGAATTTTGTAACTTGTATGAATTGTTCGCTTTTGCCAAGGAGGTTGCACTTGGGGTTAGAGGATAACTTTTACAAAAGGAGAGATTCAACAATGTGTGTGGGCGACAATTAGTAGATAAATATATTCTGAAGAACATATCACAGAAGTAGGAGAAAGTCACAATGATCGAGGGAGGATGTAGAACAGCAATGAATTTCAATGACAATAGATTTCTTTATAAACCAGATAGTAGGTAGCGCCAACTCACAGAAAGCGTACAGCGAAATAGGTAATAATAAGAATTAAATGGCAAGATTTCTAATTTTGCACGTAAAGTTATATTTCATAATATTATCTAAGGGTTGAAGGCAAATTATCAACTTTGGAAGATTTCGAAGCTCAAAATAAATGCTTACATTAACATGAATATTTTTCGCTCACAGGTAAAACTATCTTTTGGAAAAATTAACGAAAATTCAATAGCGGCCGAGTTTTGGTTAATCAGCCCGAACTCAATGACGACTTTTGATATCTAAGACGAGTGATGCAAAGAAAGTGTATCCCTTTCAATATAATTTGGTGGCTTCTTTGTGATATGAAAAGTTGAAAAGCAGCCCAACATCCATATATATTCTTTCCTTCTGGACATTTTCGGAAGTCTTGTTATTAAAGGTAAACGACGTTAGCTCCTCACAAGAGTATAACAAAACCAATCCCACCTTCACACAATCAACAGCTCCCACTGAGTTACCCAATATACAATTATCGACTCTCGGCCCGCTAATTCACTCTCTTCACCGCTAGCTCACTTCGAGGTAACAATAGTCACTTCAGAGTTAAAACAGGTTCACAAACGAAATCTTGAACTCAAGCCTTGGAAACAGGAACCGTTCACAGTTCTAAGAAATAGACGACTGTGACGACACCTTTCGCTTCTGTCCCGTATACCATAATCATAACATTCAAGCTGCAAAGTCTTTAGTTAAGATTCTATTAACGAACACTTCGGACTCTTTAATTGTGAAGTTATTCACGAGTTTTAGACTATCTAAATATTATGTTATTCATGAGCTTCCAACTCTCAAAATATGATATTATTCACGAGCTTCAAAATTTCACTCTCTAATTATGATGTTCTTCACAAGCTTCAGACTCTGAAAATGTAAAGTTATTCAAGAGCTTCAGACTCTCCAATTACGATGTTATTCATAAGCTTCAAACTCTCCAGTTATCATGTTGTTCAAGAGCTTCAGACTCTCCAATTACGATGTTATTCATAAGCCTCAAACTTTCCAGTTATCATGTTGTTCAAGAGCTTCAGACTCTCCAATTACGATGTTATTCATAAGCTTCAAACTCTCCAGTTATCATGTTGTTCAAGAGCTTCAGACTCTCCAATTACGATGTTATTCATGAACTTCAGACTCTTCAATTATGATCTTGTTTATCAGATTCAGACTCTATAATTATGATGTTGTTCAAGAACTTCAGACTCTCAGACTACATGATAACTGGAGAGTTTGAAGCTTATGAATAACATCGTAATTGGAGAGTCTGAAGCTCTTGAACAACATGATAACTGGAGAGTTTGAAGCTTATGAATAACATCGTTATTCATAAGCTTATGAATAACTTCAGACTCTCAAACTATGATGTTTATCAAATTCAGACTCTCCAATTATGATGTTATTCATGAACTTCAGACTCTTCAATTATGATCTTGTTTATCAGATTCAGACTCTATAATTATGATGTTGTTCAAGAACTTCAGACTCTCAGACTATGATCATGTTTATCAAATTCAGACTCTCCAATTATGATGTTATTCATGACTTGTTCACACGAGCAGGCTGATCAGGCATTTGGAGATGAACAAACCACATCCGTTTGGCATGGCAGTATTGTACACCACCAATCAACAAAGTAGTGAAGACTCCGTGTGGTGTTGTAGTAATGTACACCACCAATCAAGAAAGTAGTGACCTCTCCGTATGATGTAATAATAATGTACAAACCAATCAAGAACGTAGTGAACACTCCGTA
>BLXT01006265.1:1073728-1087473 GCA_019648995.1 Plakobranchus ocellatus | reverse complement strand
GGTGTCTTAAGAATTTTTGTTGTCGTTGTTGTTGTTGTGATATTATTCATTCTATATCTAGAAGCAGCTTTTGCCTCCATTTTTCAATTGTATAGTGTGAAGAAGTCAAATTTGGGAATGAAAAAAAAGCAAAACATAATTAACAAAAACACATATTTAATTATTTAGATTTTCAATGGCAATAACTATGCCTAATTTCAAGAAAACCGGTACATAAATAGTGGAGAAGGTAGAAATTTTGTCAATGCATTTTGGGATAAAAAATCTTATACTGATAAAAGGGCAATTTAAGTTTTTGTAGAAATATGAATATTTTAATAAAGCGTCAATATAATATATTTTCTCACAATATATATTCTGTGGATTTAACTGCTTGATTGATCAGGTCAGTCATGTCCAGTCATACCTAAAATCATTAAAAAAAGAGTCTAAATAGCTAAGTTTCAAATGGCAAGTCATAGAAAACATTTAAAATAATCAATACCATGAAAGTATCCATGTTCACGATCAAAATTAGTTAGTGATACTTAGATTTGAGAGTTTTCAATTTTTTTTGTTTTGAGTTGTCAAAAAGTATTTTGTGCCCTCTCTAAAGAGAAGATCCTTAAATTTATTTATACGTTTCTGGGAATGTGGTATTTGTATATTTTTTTTTATCTCTAAGGAGAAAAATAAATACTTCAATTGTGGAATCGAAAATTCAAGTGAGTATTGCTCAAAGACAGGTGGTGCCCCCTAAAATTTAACAGGATTTAACCTTAAAACTTAGACAAGTCTGTCAAAGTCACTATAGTAAAAAGGGAGGGATGAGCACATTATGTGCCTCTTCTCAAATATGGAAGCTAGCTATTTAAAGTAATCATCATAAGACACAACAAACTAGATCTTGATTGCAATCATGCATTCTAACTATAAGTCTCTGAAATAACACAAAAAAAGAAAAAAGAATAATGAGAAGAAAAACAAAACTAATTCAAATTTGTTCATTTTTAAGCTCCAACTTTGCATCATTGGGTGGTTTGTTGAAACCAGTCTTCAGACTCGAAGAGATTAGAAATAAATTTTGGGAAAAGTTTGAAAATTCACATTTAGGCTCAAAATCAACACAGCTCTATATCAGTTTTTAAAATTGCTAAGGTCGCAAAAAGCAGCAGTCAAAAAGCAACTTCTAACTAATTTAGACTGGTCTCAGACGAAATTAGACTAAGTAATTAAGACTTATTACATAATTTATCCCATTACCTGATTAAGTTGATGCAACTTTTTTTTTTTCTTACTTTGAACTTCTTCTCTCTAATTTGAGATCATCTGATTTTTCTACTTATTTGTCTGTCCAATTATTGGGCTGAGCCCAACCTCTTGCCGATTATATAGCCTTTGTCTTCTGTCAATGTTGCTTTGCCTCCTTATGAGATTCTAATAGAACATGCAGAATGTTAAAATGCAGCCTGTTGCAATTGATTCTCTTCTAGTTCTACATAATCAAGCCCAACACCATTGCAGTAGCATTTAATAGAATTTCTAAATACCATAAAAATGACTTTCCTGTAATGATGAATTTTTAAAATGAAAAATGTCATTTAATTAAAACTGTTCTTCTTGCTTTTTCTTTTCCTGCTAAAGGGCAGCCCAAATGGTCCTTGGAAAGTTGCTTGCAATGAAACTTCAGCGCAAGTGTGTTTGTCAAATGTGTCTGTTGGTTTGATGAATCAAACCACTGGAACTCTGGACTGGGTGGAAGTTGAATCTCTTTCCAAAGTGTCTGACATGTTAAACAAGCTTCTGAACAGGCCACCTTTAGGCTTCTCTCATTTTGGGTTTTCATTTATAAAATGTGTTATACAAAATAATCTTGATTCTTATGGTTCTCTGAAAGAGCAAACAATGGCAGATTCATATTATAATTCTAACATGTACGCATATGACCTCAACAGTGATGTGTATGGAGAACAACTACTTATTTTACCACCTCATTTTAAGAAGACAGAATCTCTGGATAAGATGAATTTCAGAAATAGCATTAGTATAAATATTGTGTTCATTGACTCAGTCTCACACCAACATTTTTTTCGATCACTTAAAGATTCTGTGAATGTATTAGAGAAATTAGCAGGAGCTGCCAATACTGTAGTCTCTGTGTTTGATTTTGAGTTAGTCCAGGCAGTAAGATCGAGGACATTTGAAAGCCTTGAGGCAATCTTTGCTGGCATTGTTAATACTACTGCACAACCCTTTGGGGTCCAAAATGTTCCACCAAAGCCTCTTACTCTTGAAGTTATGTTAGCAAGTTTTAAACAGAGAGGATATCACACACTTTGGTTGGAAGATCTGTGCCACACTTGGGAATGGGGGCTCCCAAAGGACTTGCATTTTATGTATACACAAGCAGGTTCAGATAATCTAGAGTTCTGGGCACAGATGTGGCGACAGTTACATCGAGCTAATTTGGATGATATTGGACCTACCTTGGCCATGTGTAAAGTATTGCAAGCTAATGGTGTCCCAGACCATTTCCATGGTCCAGATGCTGTGTGCTACAATGGGCGACATCAGCATGAATATCTCCTTGATTATCTTTTGTTGCACCAACAAGCTGCTCAAACTGCACAGCGTCCGACTTTCACCTTCACCATGTCCAATGTAGGACATGAAGACACAGGGAGACGTATCCAGACCCTGGACTCAGCTCTTGCCTCATATCTTGAGTCAGCTTCTCATCTTTCTAATACTCTCACTATCCTACTCTCAGATCATGGCAATTCATATGGAGCGTTTCTGCAAAAGTCACAGGAAGCAAAGAGAGAGCTTTTCCACCCTGTTATGATCTTTATTGTCCCTAAAAGGGTAGCACACATCCTTGGTATTGAGGCCATGCATGCTCTGAAAATCAATACCAGGAGGCTTGTCAGTTTCCTTGATCTTCACAAAGCATTGCTTTACACTCAAAAGTCAAAAAAGAAATCATCTGCATTGATGAGGTCAGTCGAGGCAGGACTTTTTTATCCCGTCAATGCCAGCAGAACATGCAATGACATTCCCCGCATCAAACCAAACCTTTGCATTTGCCAGGATTTTGAAACTGCTGTAGCAAATAATACTCATTACAACTTGCTTGGGTATTTTGCTCTTGGGCAATTAAACGATGAAATCCAAAGACAAGCACTGTTAGGGTTAATTGATATGAAGGGGAAGAATGCAAAAGAGAGTTTTAAAAGAATCAAAGGATTCAACAAATGCCAAAGGCTGAAACTTGAAGGTGTTGAGAATATAAAGAGGAGTGAAGAAAAGGTTTGTTTAGAACAGAATAAAGTCAAATTAAGCTGTCATATTTTAATCTAAATCCTAATGTAATTATTCTCAAATTTTACTTCCCAGATATTAGGGCAATATTTTTCTAGTACTAGAAACATTTAGAAAAATGTTGATTTCATTTTTTGAACACTGTGTTTTTATATTTTCTTATCTATATTGATAATTTTTGTTGTTGTTTTCTACTTTTAAAAAGTTATTTTCAAACTTGAATTGATGCCATTAACAAACATAATATCAAAGATTATCAGCACTCCTATACTTCTCCTTCTTTGATAGCTGTCACATACCTCATGAACCTTTCTATCTTTTCTCTTTTAAATTTATCCTCTTTCTTCACTTTTTTTTCCTCAGGATGGGTCTTTCACAATTAAAATGGAATTGTTTGTGCAGTTGTCTCAGGTTTTCCTGGTGTCCTTAATAATGAAACCTCAGCCTGAGCAAAACCAGGAAGGTTTAGAGGGATCTCGCCTCCAGCTTCAGACTTTTGAGCGTCTTACTGCGTACAGCCAGTTTTCTGCTTGTGCCTCTGCAGACAATGTGTGGCAATCTCTGTGTGTTTGTGATTTAAGTAAACACAGCGAGAATGTTTCCACAAACAAGAAGGGCCCAGCAAAGATATTATCCACAACAAAGCTTGACCAGGGATTAAAAAAACAGCCTATCATTGCATCATTCAACATTAACTTAGATTTGAAGGATTTCAACGTACTTGCAATGAAGGTAATGAAGAACAACACTAAGCATGGTGGTTTCCAAAAGAAGTCCTCTCTTGACACAGACCAATTAGCGATTCCTCAGTATCAAGACTATGTTAATGAAAATGTGTTGCAAAGATTTATAGTAACTGCCAACTTTTTAGCAGTCAATAGCAGGGATTCTGGGATTAATAAAACAAAACACGGTATTGGCAGTGATGAGTGTGTTTTATTGGTGTGGTTTCGACATCCTCAGGGTCTTGTTGTGTCTGCTGCTAACACTTGTCAGATCCTTGTTTCTGTGTCTCCAACTGAAGTTTTACATAAAGGGAAGGAAAAGAGCAAAGTGCCTGCTGTTCTGTACACAGCACCATTGGCTAGTAACAAGACCAGAGATTTTATCATGCCTGGAGGGATGAAGCTGTTGGCTGTTATTTGGGATGAGGATTCAGGGGCTTCCAGTTTATCAGAGACAATCCATTTAAAGTTAGAAGTTTACCTCCACCTCTCTCTGCATTTGTCTGCATAAAGAAAAATTCAATGGCTTCCTCTTCCACAAAATGAGTTATTTATGGGCAATCATCCATTAGACAAATGAAGCAAATAGTCAAATATGCTTGGAAGTTATTATACATTTATGCAAACATTTTTTTCTTTTTTGAGTAGAGGGGCGTGGCAGTATATTTCAAATAAATAACCGTCATATACAATTTCAACTCCTTTCAACCATTTTATTTTACTGTTGAGTCCAGTTGTTTCGAAGCCATTGGGATAAAACGTTATTTTGAACTACCAGAAATTCAAAGTGTCCAAATGCTAAAGAAAAATGCAAAAATATTTGTTCATATATCATATTTATGCCAGAAGAGCAACTGTGAAGGTTATTTTTCAATATAAGTAACTGATGTCTGCTCTCAGTTCTATTATCTAGATATAGACAACTTAAGGTAAACATTGTCAGTTGATGCCATTTACATGCACATAAAAGTTGATCCATCATCATCAGATTACATGTATTTTTAAGAAAACAGTGACATGAGTTTTAAATAATTGGTTGCTTTTGTCAGAATTCAGTCTAACTGAAACTTGCCAATACAGTTCAAAGACAGAAAAATTTGGTAAATTTAACTTGCTTGGAGTTAATTGAATGAATTTGAATTTGTTAGATTTAAATTATATTTCCACATGGCATATACCTTTCTTTTTGTGTTTGTGAGTTTTACACATTGCATATGAGAATATATTTTGATAGAGAGATGTTTAAAAAAATAAATGCATAAAGACCAGTGCTAAGAGTCAGGTTTTGGAAAATACATTTTGAGAAAAAACAGGTAAAGAGGGTATTTTGCTTCTTTACATGTATCAAATTTTAAATTATAATGTATCTATTTCATACTTCAGTACCTCAGTAGTGAAGGAAAAAGCTTTCTCGAAAGCTGAAAAAAAAATGTTCAGAAACAAAACTATGGACATTTGGCTATTGGTGGATGGTCATATTTATTTACTGTAAACAAAAGATTCTCTGTGACTCATGTTTGAAATGACTAAATTTATCATTACATTTAAATTTTGAGTTTCTATTTGAAATGGAATGAAAAGTGATTTTTTTTTTTTTTTTTTTTTTTTTTTTTTTTTTTAATAATTTTAGTCCCTTCATGATGTGAATCTAAACTTAGGCAAATGACTTTCATTCATAACTACTGCGAGGACAAACCCACATTGTAAGTGATCACTCTTCAATGTTTTGAGCTTGCTTTACACAAAGAAAGCGATGCTGGCCTATTTTTATCAATTGAATCTAACGGCAGGTTAAGCTTGACATGAATTATAGTCCACTGGCTCTTATTTCTTTATGTGAAAAAAAAATTAAAACCATTTCTCTATCGCTCATAATTATGTGTACATGTAATTTCTGACATCTGAAAGTTGTTCGTACTAGTTGCAAGAATAACATTTGTTTGAGATTATTGCGTTTTCTGATTATGATCAGTCTTGAGATATTTAGGATATTTCAAAACTTAATGATAGATTTTGAACATGCAATTGTGTTATTTTCAAGGGCCATAGGCTTCAATTTACTTAGAGCTTTTATTGCTTCAAATTTTTACAATATGTGTCCATGATTTAAAACTACATGTAATATATATTTCTCTGTAGTCTAAATCGTGTATTGTGTGCACTGTTTTAATTCACACTAATGGAAAGAAGAAAAGTATACCTTGATTTACTGTGTGTTACTCCTCTCAAAGAAACACTTCTGGGAACAGATTTTAAGATTCATTTCAAAGGGATTATTGGACTACAACAATCATTTTAAACTAATGACATCCACGACCTCAAAATGAGTGGAAGCAGAAGTTTATGTATGTAAGAACCTTCCTCAATATCTCTCTTTGGTTTCACAGCCTTCCATCAACTGGACAAATATTTTCAGGGAAAAAATAGTGCACAAATATATTATGTCATGATAAATCCAAGCATACTTTATTGACTTTAAACAAACATGGTGGTTTTGTATTCATTTAACCAATATTTCTTTGTAAATGTTTAGAGGAAGTTACGTAAACATGAAGTGCTAGATCTGAAACAGATGTCAGCTGTCACCTCTTCCACCTTTTTATCTACTTAAGTCTAATGGCTGGCTCCATATATTATATGGTGGGGAATTGGCACCAAAAGCTTAGCTGGGCACATAAGATGGCGTTTTTTTTTCTTTGTTAGCATCATCTACTAATCCAATCTGTTTGTATTGTTTAAACCAACCTATTAATATCTAATGAATGTGAAGATTTTATACATTCATTTTAAGCTAGATATGCGGGTGCTGAGTTTTTTTCTGCATGAGATTATTTATTTCACAGAAGTTTCTTTTCTTCTTCAAAATGTATGTTGGCCTTTAACTCTGAACAGTCAAACACTACCAAGTAATCTAAATTACATATGTGCAAGCTCCACTCCTTTTTTTTCTAACACAACGCTGAGACATGTGATAACTTTCCTTTCATGAAACTCTCAGTTGTTTTCTTAGATGTAAAGTGCACTAAAATATTGTGCTATATTTATTTATTGGTGTATTTCTTAGCGCTTGTCAATTAAGCTTTTCATCTGTTTGCCTAACAGGCAATGAAAAGTGAATGTGACAAAGTGAATCACATGTCCATTTTTGATGATTTATTCTATAGTCTATAATGAGCCAGGTTATTATATGGCAGAATTGTGAGTGTTGAGCTAGTCAATATTTTCTCTGTAATGGGACAGCAAATTTTGTGTGAGGGTAAGAGTGTCTTGAAGAACGTATAGGACTTTTTCCTCCATTTGATTGGCTCCACATGTGAGCTGCGATTTCACATTTTTACTTGTTCATTATCTTTTTTTTTTTTCATTTGGAAGGTGTTGAGATACAGAACGGGAGCTTATATTTATGTTTCTTTTTTAACTTCTCTGTTTTTCAAGATGTGATATGATGTCTCGTAATGTTTTTGTGATTATCATATTTCATGTGATAGTCCCATTCTGCTTCTGATTGTTCCTTTTTTTTTTTTTTCAAATAAGCCAGCAAAGAATTCATAAGGCTAAAACTGTTGCCCTCAGTTGGCATATGCTAAATATTTTCCAATGATATTTATAGTCCAAATATAATAAATGCTTATTGTATGGACTGAAAGAATTTTTTTTTTCTCAAGTATTCTTATTGGTTTGAAATCATTGTACATGTATTAGGAAGAATTTCTTTATGTGTTTTCATTTGCAAAATATTTGCTTGCCAAAAATATATTTTCACCTCAGGAATCTCAGAAAAGATGTGATATCTCATATTCAACAAAATTTGGTGCTTTTTAGCAACAAAAATTTGAACATCCTGTTCAAAATCTAAACAAAAACTAAATGAATCAATGCTTATAACTGCATAATTATATAGCTATATAAGAGATTAAATAAAATACAGATGCTTTTATGAGAAGTGTCTCTTTTAGCTTAGCAGAAACAGTTGTAGTAGTTTGTTAAGAAATAACTTCTCTGCACCCCCTTTTTTTTTTTTTATTGAAAATGGCCTGAGCCATCCCATGATTTTTTCTGCCTTTTCATATCACTTATGAAAAAAACCCAAAATACAATTTATCTACAATTGGCATTTACTCACCCAAGCTAAAATAATGAATGACTTATCCATTATAAATTATTTAGCTCATGTACTTTGTATTCCTCTTCTCAAGAAAACTTTATTGACACAATTTTGTTGTCATGATTTAAGCTTTGATTTTCATGATTGATATAGAAATAAACTGAAAAATTGAGTTGTTGATACTTGGGCTGGAAATGTTTTTTATATAAAGACTGGATGAGTGAAGACTAAATAACTGTAAGAGTGCCTGCAGTTTGCGCATGGGCCTTGTTGTATGATTTACATGTATTTTGTTCTCAGATCTTTTTAAAAACTTAACCTCAGCTTTTTACTTATTGGTGCCATGATATGGGAAAAAATGTACAAGTTTTACTCCAAACAAGGGCCTTCAAGCAGTCACTTTGTTTGCATAGTAAGTTTGAACATAGTTGTGTACTGTTAGTTTTACTATTTTTTCAACTTAGAATAAATACCTGTATGATGATAAACCTTATGATCTGATGTTTTTGTTGAAATGCTAAACATTATGTGATTTCTTTGAATTTTCTAACTTCATTTATTCATATTGCTCTCTCTTGCTCATGTGCTCAGTGACCTGTGACTTGCAGTTGCCTAATTTATAATGGCTTTTATTTTGGCCAATGTAGTTTACATTAATGAAAGAGAAGAAGGAACAGACACACATTCTTCCTCTGTTCAGTCTTTTGAGTGTTAAGTATTCTTTGAGTATGAGGGTTTTTTTTTATCTTTTAGAGTACTGACCCAATGGAAATTATTATGATGCAGAGAGTGCATCTCCTTTTTTTTTTATGTCCCCTAAACTCTCAAGAGATTTATGTGGGAAAACGGGGAGATTGCCAACATATACCTTTTCTTTTCTTTTTTTTTTTAACCTTGATAGAAAAAGGAAATAGATTCTAAAAAATTAAAAACGACCAATGAAAACATGGATAACTCTTTTACTAATAAAATAATATTTTTTTTTCATTTGAAACCAATGTCAAAGATACTATTGTAAAAACAATATTGCTTCTATAATGAAGGGAGGTAACGAAAGTAATGTCAATGGCGTTTTATTTCCCTTTTCTTTTTCCCTTTTTATTAATTTATTTTTTTGTTTTGTTTGTTTTGTTTTGCTTAGTTACTTTAAAACTGAATTATTGTATCCAAACATTTTCTCTCTTTTTTTACTTTAGGAGACTCAGAGAACTATTTTTAATTTCCATGTGGGAGGATTTTGATAGCCCTGCATTTGGTAAATATCAATTGCCACCTCCAGATAATTGTCAGGCTTTTAAAAGTTCCCCAGTGGCATCTCTAATAATTATTGTATCTGTTTGATTTTATTTAGAGTATGGGTGATTGGTCATTGTTTTTCAAAATACACATGTAGCAAAAATGGGTGTTCTGGTGCTTATCTTTTCGTGTAGGAGAATGGGGTTGGAAATTCCTCTAAATTCAAACATTTTTAGATATTTTTTTTAAATTATTTAATTGTTTCATTTTTTTCTTTCGTATTTGCTTTGCATTGGGAAATTGTCTGATTGTATTTCGTGATTTTGTTTTTATTTTTAACCAATCATATTTATTGCTAAAAATTGGTATGAACAGTCCAATAAACTACATGCTCATATCATTAAATGTTGTTTTATCCTGAAATGTACCTTTTTATGAGCTTAATTAAAAGCAGGGTAAAATGAAGCTGATAATGGGCTGAATAAAAACCATGTATGAGGGTTAAAGATTTCCAAAGATGGAACGCAATTTACTTCATACTGAAATCTTGTTTACCAAACATAATTGTAAATTTATATTCACTTTGCTTTGCATTTGCACTACTTCATGCAAACATGTCATAAATTTTTATCATTCTCCTCCGCTACATATCATTTTTATGTTAATGAATATCATAATACCAACATTGTCAGTATTAGCAGTATGTAACCTTTATTTTTTATGTGGTCATTGTTACCCTTTCCTTTTAGTCACAGGTTCACCAAAATGCCTGAGATTACTGGGTAGTTGCAGATAACTACAAGTGGTTCATTTTCTGTTACTATTTCTCTGCTAATTATATGTCTCTTAGTCTTAAGTGCTTTTTCATGTTCAAACAAACTGTGTCGTTTGTCAAAGATTGCCCAGCTATTGTAAAATACAGGATATCTTTACTAAAAGTTGAAAACAGAAGTAAAACAATTTTTTTTTTTTGTTCTGTTCACAGTTTTTTTTGGCTTGCTATCTTTAAAAAATCTCGCGGATATTTTAGACTACTTTTATCTATTTTGTATTACTTATCAGAACCTTTACTGGAAAATTGCCTATAGTAAAAACCCCTCATTTCATACGGAGCATTCACATATCATTAGGTGTGAGAATTTTTCTAAATTTAAAAAAAATGCTCCTCTATTAATTTGTTACATCATTGTTCTTAGACTCATATTATTTTAGCTTTAAAAAAATTATAATTGTTTATTCACAGGCTTGCTTTATGTTGGTTTGTTTTATTTTTTTTTAAATAAATTTTAATTTCATTGATGTTTTTGAAGTTTTGCATTTTTTTTTTTTTAATTATTGACTCTTAGAAGGCAGAAATTTCACATTTATTGATAAAACGGTAAATTATCTCACATCCTGTAATTTGCAAGGGAGAAAAATCCTGGGCCATTTAAACATAAGGAAACGAAAATCATATCCAAAAAATTTCTTTTTTTTTGTTGTGTTTTGTTACACTTGCTTTTATTTGTCAAGGCATTCCAAAAAAAAACAAACTTTAATTATTATCTGTTTTTGCACAAAATATCATTTAAAATTTGCATCTTTAGACTTAATTTGCTCTGAAGCCAAAATATATAAGCTTAAAAAAGCTTTGTGTTCCAGCTGTCACATTTTTATCTCCCAACAGAGATTCTAAAATAATTATGATGCACCATGCCAAAAGCACTGGCTTAATTCAGTTTTTTTGGGTTTTTTTTCCCTAATATGCCAAACACTTAAAAGTAAAAAAAAACATTTTTTGACTTTTTCCTTTTATATTGTTATATATAGAAGTAGATGTGTGCTAAAAACTCATACATACTTTTTTTTTTCATTTTATTCGTAATTTTTTTTAAGAATAAAAGAAACTGTTGACAATGCAACATGTTGAAGTGCGGAAACAAATTTTTAACGAAGCTTGTACTTCTTTTTGTATTAAAAAAAACTCTAATCTTGTGGACATTATTGATACATGATAATATGTGGTGCCGCTTTTTTTTTTTTTAAATAGAGCTTTGCTTCTCTGCCATGTTCAAAATGTATTTGTATTTTATCATTCCATTAAAAGGATTCCAATGTTACAATTATGTTTTATTATTTTCTACTCCCACATTTCAATACTGCAGGCTGCTTCTTTTAAAAATTTATTTACCATAAATTTTGCTTTTGATAAAATATAAAGTATGCAAGTATTTAACTCGCATGCCATTTCATTCCATTTAATTGCTAAATTCAATAGTATACCTTAAAACCAATCAAATAGGCCATAAGCTACATTGAAAGCATTTAAAATTTGTTGAATACTTTAGAAAGCCTTAATATGGGCTAAGTGTTATCAAAAACTGTTTTGAGGAATGCTTGTATGGTTTCAGAAAGCTTTTTATCTCTTTTATGAAATATTGTCAAGAAAAGTCAGTGTACTTTTCTTCAAGATTCATCCAAATTAGAACTTGCAATATTTAATTTTTTTGGAATTGATCTTAAGACATAAATTGAAATACACTTTAAGCATCTGATGTTTATGTGAAATGTTTTTTTTTAAAAAGATACAGTCATTCAAATCCTATCTTGCGTATGTAAATGCGTACATTGTATGTTTGTGCCATTGTACCATTGCTAAATTTTATTTGTGTGCAGATATTGTACTCTACAGTCTTTTATGGTTTGCCCATCAAAAGCAGGTCATACATTAATTGAATGTAACTGCAAGCTTTTCTTCAAGTCTTGAGAACCATCAACATGAACATTTTGCTTATAGTTCTGACACCACTAGCTTTGTGTATTTTTCAGAGACTTTTAGCTCGCATTATTATGGTAGTTTAAGTAATGCAGTTAATGAATTTTTGACAGAAATGATAGCAATCGTAGAGCCTAAATGTATTTCGTCCGTTTGTCCCATTACAATATTGTATGTTGTGCTCTAGTCAAGATGCATTTTTGAAAGCTAATAAACTGTCCATTGTCATTTTGTGGAAGTCCTTAAAATTAAATGCTTTATTTGTCATCGATTGTAAAGTACAGTAGGGCATTTTATGCTGAAATTCTATCGATCGCACCAATCTATATGATTCAGCCAGGGTAATGTTTAAAGGAAAAAAAAAAACAGTTTTGGGGACCTAAAACATTTTTGTTTTGCTATTTGTTTTAGTTTGAGCATTTTTTATTTCATAATGTTTAATTATTATGATTTAGTTTCAATGCATATTATGTTTGTGATATTATTTGCCATTACGAAGCGAGCTGTTGGCTACCATATCAGTGTCATCAATGCAAAGGTATTGGATTTTCTGAGGGGTTTAGGGGGTAAGAGGAGGAGGAGGGGTAAAGTGAGTGAGGAATGGAAGGGAACAGCAGGCTTGTGAAATGCAGTAGTGATGTTTTTGTTCATATAGTTCCTCCACTGTAAAGGAGTCTCAGCCTTTTAGACCATTGCTTGGCTGGGGCTTCAACTTCAAATCTCAAACAGAAAAGTCCCTGCAGTTTTCAGGGTAGGCTTACTAGCCATAAAGCCACCAATGGTAGAGAGTGCTGTCCAGTTTCCTTTTAAGTAACGTTGAAGCATATTATTAATTTTTTTACCGATTATAAATGACATATATGTCATTGGACATGACTATTTTACTTTAAGAACTCATCCAGGTACTTACTATCAGCAGTAGAAAACAATGTTACTCAAACTTGTTTCAGGTGCTGAAGATCTTTCAAAATCTCCTCTATGTTAAGCAGGGGTTTAACTTAAACTGTTATTATTATTATTATTATTATTATTATTATTATTATTATTATTATTATTATTATTATTATTATTTAAAATTAGTTGCAATGGGACCACAAAGAGTATTTAATTTAACCTAAAGTTTACATATTATACTGTATAGGGATTTTAAATGAAGAAAAGTCATTTTCGTTTAAGTTTTTTTTTCCATGATGCATGCGTATCTAAAAAAAATTATATATAGGCATATTATGCCTTTGTGTGCTGGAAATTTGTCAGCAATACATATTTCATTATTAAAGTTGGAATAAAGCTTTGGTGTTCACAAGTCAATTGTGCTCTGATCAAATATTTCTCATTTTGTGTAAGAATATCACCGTCCCTCTAGTAAGGCTATGGTTGAATACTAAAACAAACAAACAAAGAAAAAATGAGCTGTAAAATCATGGTTCTGATTTAAGCTTAAATAATCTACTTTATGATTTACTTAACAAATTTACTCAAACCAAGACGTGACAAAATGCATAAATTTTTTACTTTGATTTCAGCAGATTATCTTCCGATTTTGAGATTGTCCATGCTTCGCATCCATACATTAGAACAGGTTCTATGTAGCACTGGAGGGCTCTTTTCCTCGTTTCGATGG
>BLXT01006265.1:995213-1006760 GCA_019648995.1 Plakobranchus ocellatus | reverse complement strand
AAAAAAAAAAAAAAGGAATAGGCTTTATTTTCCAACAAAATAATAAGAAAAAAGGCCAAGATATCAGGAGCCTAAAATAAATAGATGTATAATTTTATCAGTCTTCATTTTTTTCTTTTTACTGTTTTATCTTTGAAAAAATACTTTATTCAATAAACCTATCCTATCCATGGTTCATCTCAAAATAATTACTTTTCCCTTCAATGCTTTCAAAACGGAACTGCTTACGGTAAGAAACAATCATTTTGCTCTATACTACAAAACTGTTTTTTGTTTTTGTTTGTTTGGTTTTTTTTTGGTTTTTTGTTTTGGTTTTTTTTTTTGCTGCTCATGGCTTTTCTTGCTTTGATATTGTTGTTGTTTTGTCTGTCTGCATCTCAATCGATGTTTTTCCTTTATAAATAGTAATACAATGGACCTGAATGTTTGTACGCTTCTGCACAATCGGTGAATTAAAATAATTCTTTTAATCGTTTTTTTTATGTTATTGAGAATTGTTTGCGCACAATACAAGGCGTGCGAATTGAATTTCTATTCCCTTTATTCGTTATACACAGAGCGCAAAAAAAAGCCATGATGTTCCAAAAAAGATTACATAATACGCGCAGTTTACCTTGAAAAAAAAAGTAAGAAAGTGAGGAGAAAATTATGGCTTCTTTTTTAGTCTGTGCTCTGTGTTGAATATAACGAATCATGAAAATGGCAACTATATGCTTTCGTTCACCTCTCGCATGAACGATCTATACCAGAGAGAAGGAGAGAGCAAAAAAGAGGTTATGATTTTTTCCCTTCACTGTTCTCAATTGTTTTATGGTAAACTACACATATTATGTGGTGCTTTTTAACCTTTAAATCAGAAAACTTTCCCTCTGTAGTCGGATTTTTTCCTTTTTTTTTTTCCCTTATGTACGTCGATTACGTACAGGATATTTGCCATCATTTTTCGTAGTTCTCCTTCATCAAACATGTGTGACTGATCTAGAACCTAATGTTTGTAGAGGGCACTCATTAAGTAATGAGTAATGTTGATCAGAAATGCAGAGCGGAAATCTTTGAATGAGTTGTAAAGTGATCTGTGATAACTGATATACTCTGTACCCCCTCAAAGTCAACTGCCATAGTTTTCTTTTGTAATAATAAGTATTCATTGATATTCACCGCTATTTTTTTTTCTGTCTCTTGCCTGTAATTTTTTGTTTTTGTTCTTTTGGGTTTTCCTTTTTTTTTTTTTTGTTGTTATCCTACAAGATCTGCATGATGATGTCAATGTTTGCGGCTTTAATTTTTGTGTTGTAAGTGAATATATTTAAAAAAAGAAACGATGGTCATCTCCGATTCCACTATTTTTTTTACAGCTCTGCTATTGTCGTGTTTTCAAAATAATGTTTCTAATTGTTCGCCTTTGTTGTTCTTGGCTTTGGTGAAACAATTATATTATATGAAATGTAGATCACGTTATCGAAACATTCCAAGCTAAATTTATATAAAATCAACAATCAATCCAAGTGAGTTTAGGAAACTGGCTTGTGCAGTTTTAAAATATTCTCAAAATCTTTCAAAATCGAAATTATCTAAGTGGACTTAAAACGAGAGCATCGCCTATTGTGAACAAATTGCCTCTGTGCATTTTGAAGCACAAAACACGTTTTTAATCAAAATGGTAACTTCATCCACATAAATAAATTTATTTTAAAGCATTTAAAATTTTGATTAAAGATGTATAAAGGCATGGCAAAGAAATGTTTTCCACTGTGGTCTGAACGTATCGAAAAACCACAGCAGAAGAAAATCATATTTCAAATGATTATAATAAAAATTACGAGGGATACAGTTTTTATGACGTCTTTTATTATCACATCCCATGTAAATTTATTACGATTAAGCTGATTTTAATCATTATTTAGTCATAATTGCAGCAGATTTCGAAAATTAACACAGACATTTATTAACAACCCTTTGTCTAAGATTCAGAATTTTACCACCTTGATGAAATGAAGAGAAACTTATAAAATTTCGATTAAGAAATTGATTGAGAAATCAAACATTTTTCCCATGTATTTGGTCGCTTGAACTAGCAAAAATAAAAAAAAATAAAAAAAAATAAACTAAAATAAAATGAAAACCTTCACTTGAACCGTTTACCCTTCACTTCCCCAGTGTTTCCAATAGCTGGTGCCTGGGGCGAGTGGACATCTTGGGGCGCATGCTCCGTGACCTGTGGACCAGGCAAGAGGCAGCGCTTCCGGTTTTGCGACTCGCCGCCCCCTCGGCACGGAGGAGAGTTCTGTCATGGCGGACATGTGGAGTGGAGTCCTTGTATCAAGCATTGTCAGGGTAAAATTGAAGCAAATGTCACTTTTCAATAGTGTCTGAAGGAAAAAAAATCAATACTAATGAATGCATAAGTTTCTTTCAGTGTACCGTTTTGGGGATGAGGGAGAATTGCAAAAGCATTAATAAATGTTGAAATGCTAATTTATAACTGCTTTCTCCTCCGTTTCTCTTAATCAAATATAAAAAGAAGAGCAAATAGAAAGCTGATAACAAAAATTATTTCTCAAAGGCGACATCTTTTTTTTAGATGATCTATACCAATTTGTCTTACTTTCCCACCACAGACATGCTACCACGCACACCCTTAAACTCGCCAGTTTTAGACTCATCTTGCCCCTGTGGTTGCAACAAAGCGGGAGCCAAGGAGGGACGAATCATTGCTACAGGCAGATGCCAGGGTCTCTCAGTTTGGACTTTGCGAGTAGACTCTGGTCAAGAAATGACCCTACACTTTGACTACTTCCACCTCAACTTCTCCCAGCAATGGGTCAAGATCCGCGACGGAGAGTCTCCAAAGGACAGGCTACTCTTCTCCTCATCTGACCCCGGATATCCTGTGGAGGTCTTGACCACTGGCTCTGTGGCTCGAGTGGAGTTTATGACCTCACCTTTGATCTCTGTGTCACCCACGGCGCCTGGGGCATATAGTAATTTTCCCGTTAAAGCTACGCTACCTATACATATAAACGGGTTTATAGTGAGCTACCATTCAACAGGTGAATCTAAATATTGCTACAGAACGCTGTTCGTGAATTTTTTTTTCAATGATTTTTAATCTTTATGAATTTCATTAGAACATTCACTATAAAAAAGGTTACCATTTAACTCCATTGTAATATTTTGTGCGTAATATCTTGTGTCATATAATTTTGTCTCACGAACTTCAAACAAGTTTTTATGTTGTATTTTGCAAGAAGTCAATTAATATTTTCGTCCAAAGACCTATTCTTAGTTAAGAACGTTTCATTAGTTTCGATGAATAATCATTCACATATGCAGAAATTAAGATTGAATAAATGTGTAGGAAGTAAGTCTATTCTTATATCTTCAGGATCTTTCCTTTGCAAATTGACTCCCTCTTTTATTGAGGTGACATTTTGCTCCCATGTGAATAGCCCTGCTTGACTCTGTAACGGTGAGGTGGGTGGGTAGGTTAGGGGGGAGGGGGTTGATAGAAGGTTTACATAAAACTTTGTATTCAATGTCTATCGATAAGGCCTCAAAATAATATTACTCTAGGCATCTTTTACGCTTTTTTTCTAAGTGTCATAATGGAGATCAGACGTTCACGTTAATGCCGTGCTACTCTTTTTGTACGATTTTAGCTTGACAGCGAAAAATGCTAATGGACTATTACTTCCACTTATAATGAAAAATGAATTTTGAAGTTTCCATGTCAATGAAGAGTATGGTGATGTTGCCTCCCCAGCTTCTCCGACAACTACTGCCGGCCCATTGCTGTTCCGGTACCGCGAGAAACCCGCCATGCACTCTGGAGTCACTATCGCCGGTATCGCAATTTGTGGTGCAGCAGTTGTCGTCGCCGTCGTCTTTGTGATCGTGCAGCGTTGCACTGCAAAAGGGAGGCGTGCCAAATACGCCATGGCGGCCTCGGCTAGTGCGGACAGCCCCGCCCAAGGAGGCGAAGATAAGCAGGGCGGGAAAACAGGAACCAATGATAGCCCCGCCCACAGACCGCACTCTAGTGCGCAAAGCAGCAGTCCTAGCAGTCAGGGTAAGAACGCTTTAAGCCACAAAAATAATATCACTGATAGGAATCTTTTCTGTTTTTGTTGTTATTCTTCTTCATAGTTACTATTATGTAAATCAGAAGTTCATGATATTGACCTGCTGCTCTTTCAGTCTAAAGTCTTTTTCATATGATTTTGGACTGACTAGAGAAGATACACGTGTTTTCTGATTTTACACAATAGTCACAGGTTCCTATATATAGAAGGTACAGTCATCGGCGTGATTAAAGCAGAGACTGGGTATTTTCACTTTACTTATAATGTAGAGAAATATAACCATTAACTTCCAGCAATAGCAATGCTTCAAGTACAATTCAAAACTTCTTTTTATTTTTTTTTCTTTCTAACTTATCTCTTTTACTCTTTTTAATTGACCTAAATGTAGAGAAAGAATGCAGCTCAACTATTTCTATCTACTTTCATAGTGTATTTTGTGAAGAGCATTAGCGTGTGGGCAATATCTTGAACCAAAGACAAGTGCCTTAATGATTTTTAAAAATCCTGGATGTGATTCAGCTGAAACTATTTCGAAACTGACATGCCTTTTTAAAAGTGTTGTTTGTTAATAAATGGCATGGTTTTATATTCACAGGCAACGCTATTCATGTAGACATGGAGGTTCCTCTAACTGGGAAGATGCGTCGCAAGGCCAGTGGTAGAGACAGTGCCATATCAGGCGAGAGACCCGAGCGAGAAAATACAGCTCGTGACACATCTGGTCACCGTAGTAGGAAAAAGAAGACCAGGTTAAAGGTCAACATAGAAATGAATCCAGCTGTAATTCCGACATCAAATAATGAAAGGGTTTCGCCAACGAAGACCAAAGTGAATGCTGGAACCAATAATTCAAAGCAAGATCATGCAGAGATGAAAAGTCCTCATCGTTTAGAAATCATCGATATAGACGAAGCTGGGAATCCTTGCTCACCGACTAAAGTTCGCTACACAGCATCATCATCACCTTCTTCAAAACAGCATCGACCACATAATCGCCATCGTCACCCTAAAGATCGTCAAAACAGGACAGAACCTCCGTCCACTAAATTTGACCTGTTACGAAAACTGCGACAAGCCAATCGAAGTGAAAGCACCTCTGGAAGTGCGGACAAAAATGATGTCAGTGGATCTTCAAGATCGAAAACCCCAGCTCAACTTCCTAGTGATTTTGAGCGGGATGTCACTGGATCCTCGGGGTCCAGTGTGTCCACAACAAAGGCTGAAGTCAACTGGCCTCGGGACACGAGTGCGGATAAGGATGGATTTGGTGGAATAGGAGCTGCTCATCTTGTTCGAGCAGCATTGAGTGAGGTGGTTGGTCGGACCTTCGGCCCGTCAAATGCTTATGATAGACATAAACGGTCGGCAGCAACTGGGCTGGGGCACCAACAGCACCCCCACCGCAGGCCCCCATCTGAAGAGATTCCACTTATGGACTCCATGACGTCCAGTCTAGACTCTCCTTCACATTTTAATGCCATGGTGAAAAGCGAGTCTCAAGATTCTGCTACTACTTCTTTTGTTAATAGAGATGGCCTTCCTCCCGCACGGCGGCCTACCTCTCTAACTGCATCTTACAATAGCAATGTTAGCAATGAGGAGAAAAGTCCTCCACTTGAAACACACCACAAACCCAAACCTTTAATTGGACTCTCAGCAGCAGAAAAGGTTAGCACCGTCATACCCCGACCTGCTAAACCATCGCCTTCAGCATTAACACCAACTCAGTCATCCATTCCACCACCACCATCAGCATCAGCAATAAAATCTTTATCATCAGAACCTCGCTCTAATTTAACTAAGAAAGTTTTGCCACAGTTAAGGCCATATCCATTCACTACATCATCAAAACCTTCGTCCAAACTTCAACACCAACCCCAAGCAAAACCGCTAGGCTCCCATCCATCTGCTACCACTCCGCAAACCCCCACCCCAACACAGCCATCATTTGACGAACGTCTCTCGAGCCTTCCTAAGCCTGATGGACAAAGTCCAAGGCCATATAAGCGTGAATCCCCGGGACCAAGCACACCGTCAGAACTCAGTAAAACACTCACGCGATCATCAAACTTGTCAGGCTCGAGCACAGACGCTAAGGGTAAAGTCTCCGATTCAGTTCCTAGTAACTCTATTAATCTAACGCCAATAAGTATTAACACTTCAAATCCAGTGTCCAGTACTGGTGGCTTATCTAAAGCTGGAGGCCAAACTCCAGGAGCTGTTAGTTCTCCAAAGAATCTCTCAATTCCTTCGCATCTTCGAGACCGGATAAGTCCTGAAAAGGCCGACGACTCTTCACCAATTGGCTTAAGTCCCAATAGAACTGTTGCCAAAGGAACACCAAACAGCCAGGGTCCGCCAAGTCCAGGCAAACTCAGCCGAACTAGCAGCAAAGCCAGTCGTAGCAATCTGTCTTCCTCTATGGCATCTCCGGCGAGGAGTTTGCCCTCTGAAGTGGAAGGTCTGGAGTTAGAATATGATGATTTCATAGAGGACGACCCGCTGTCTTATTTCGATTATGAGGAGACACAGAAACTGACTTTCCGGGGAATAGAGAGGATTGGCAAAGCACCCGTGGAAGAAGAAGAAGATGAGGATGAGCCGGGAGAGGCTTCGAAGGTGAAATTGTGATCCCTTATTCCATCTCTAATTTCAGGAATGTGAAGAAATTTGTGATTTTCGCATGTAACTTTGTGGTTGTGCAGGTCTTTAACAAATCTAGTGTGAAAGCAGAATGTTTTTCTTAAGATTGCTCTTAGTGAAAGATTTCAAGTGAAAGAGTGGGTAAATACAAAAGAGAGAGAGAGAGAGAGAGAGAGAGAGAGAGAGAGAGAGTTTCTCGGATAATGATTTTCAAAACACGAGAAATAAAGCAATAATTGGTGCGGACGTTCTCGATATTATAGCAATAATTTGTTTGAGAAACAAAATTAAATTAGAAAGACCGATTTCGCTTTTCATTTGTCGGTATTTGTTGGATTGAGCAGACAATAGAAGAAAGAAGAATAATATTATACCAATTTTTTTAAAAGACTACTGCTCTACTAGGTGATCTTGCAAATCGCTAAGCGTTACATGTAGATCTGAATAAATGAAAATTGAAAAAAATGGTAAGACATAAATTTGTAAGTCATTGGATCTCCTTCCATAAGAGTGCTCCCCATCTAAAGGTGTTTTTTCTTTATATCACACACACACACATACACACACACACACACTCAAACATTACGCGTCCACTTTCTTATGATATCTGTATCGTAGATCAATCACTTTCCACTTGCTTTTAAGTATATAGAAAAACAATTTTAATTGAATACTTGCAAGCTATGATAGGGAATGTCCTTTCAATAACTTGATGATGACTTCTTTGAAGTAATATATATTACTAAAGAATAAGAGATCTCAAATTCTCTATATTTATATAAGGGCATGAAATTAACAATATTTTATGTGTACCCATGACATTAATTGGCTTGCAGAGAATTTTCCGTATGGTTGTGAGCGGAGCTTAGGTCAACGATTGTGGCGGGGGTTAAGGTGTTGTGAATGTGTGAATTTACGTTTTTATATCATACATTGTGCAAAGGTGCTTTCGTTATAAAAAAAAATACATGTAATTTGTAGGTCTTAAGACTATGCTCTATACATTGATTTGCAACAACCAAAAAATATTGTACTTAAAAGAATGCGCATTATATATCTATACTTTTATCAATCAATTTAACGCAGAAGATATTCTTTATGTGGTTCGACAAACTGCACGCAAATGAATTGAATGGTATAAAAATGCTTTTTTTTTATTTGAAAAAGAACAACAGTACTTTGGTCATGAATGCCTCCATTAAAGTTACATATAAAAAAGTACATATATTGTATTTTTAATGATGCTTTGCTTAGCCATTTTGTTATTATGACATCTTTACTGAAGCATTTGATTTAAGTTTTGGAGAGAGCAAAAAGGGAAGGGAGGAAACTACTTAAAAAAGATACTTTCAGTGTCCCCTTCTCAGTGCTGTGCCCATAACAATGTATCAGAATTCATAAAGATAAGCCTTCTAGATGCATAAATCCATAATAATTCAGGGTATTTTTTCATCACATTCCTCCCTCTTTCTCTCTGTCTCTCTCTGCNNCCCCCTCCCCCCCATGTTTCTCTTTCGTTCTTACACAAAGTTTGTTGCTTCGTTATTTTAACTCTAGTCAGGAATTACTGTTACATATTCAATTGTATACTTCTATTAATTTTTTCCTTCATATCTTAACTGACAAAATATTTATTAGAATGCCTAAAGTATATCGAGCCCATTTGCTCTTTACATATCATTAAGGGATGGTTTGCGTTCCTATTCGTACAAACGACAAATATTTACGTTTCTTTTCCATTCACTGTATTAAAAATAGCGGCCAAGTGGATAAAAACAAGTTTTTTCATTGGATGATAAGTGTTATTGTTTCAATCTTCTTGAGCAACGTACTGTGTAATTTTGCGCAGAAATATTAGTTGCTAGATTGCTCAGTTACTGTGTAGTTAGAGCTGCGTATTTTTAACAATGCCAAGTTTTGATCCACGCATCGTGTATCTGTTGGCTAATAAATGCTTGATAGTTTTCATCCTATCATAGCATTCCGTCTCAGTTGAAAAGAAATTAAGCTTTTGGAAGGCTGTTACAGGATTAGCATATATGTTCGGTCGCAATAACTTTTACTTGTCCTTTCTTTGTATTTGAAGTTACAATTATCTTGTATAAAACTTAAAGGATACAATTGTATTATTTTTAAATGAAAAACGCAACTGAAAAAAGTAATTTGATTTATGCTCTGATTTATTTACAATAAAATTGCGTTGATCTGGAAGTGATGTTGAGATATTAAGAAACATTTTACATGAAAATGATTTTTAGTAATCTCATCTCTAACTTTTTCTCTCTTATTTATGTAAGGTTTGTTTTATTTTTTTCCTTGGAAGAGGGGAGGGGCATTAATGTTGCACATCAAAGCTCAATCAGCATTGTGATTTTACAGAATTTTATGCAGAAAGCTCCGTGCATCAGACTGAATCTTGTCGAATCTTTCAACAATATAAAGACCGCTTTTATTTGATTTGAAATTTCCTTATCTCTTTACGCTTTTCCTTAGTCCTCATTCTCTTTCTCTCTATGGCTTCGTCTCTCTCAGGTTACTTTCGCCTTTTGGATTTTTATTACTTTTAGGTAGCAAATAGTTGAATAAGTTCATCTGGCCAAACTTACATATGTTTTTAAATTGTGCTTTGTAACGACGCAGAGTATAAAAATGTTCTTGCAATATTTGCAGTTATTTTGTCGATGCAGATAACAAGAGTAATTAGTGTAAAGACAGTTTTCATACTACATAATTTTTACACAATTTTAAGTCTTATGCCTCGTTCTGTTATCAATGTAAAAATAAAATGCTACAAACAATCACGGTCAGTTGTACCGTTTTTTAATGTTTCATGATAGTTGTTAGTTTTATACTCTTGCAAATATTTTAAGAAAGAGAACAGTGATTCATATATGTGTGTGTATGTGTGTAGGAGAGAGAGAAAGAGAGAGAGGGAGAGAGAAAAAGAGAGAGAGAAAGAAAGAGAGAGAGGGAGAGAGAGAGAGAAAGAAAGAGAGAGAGGGGGGAGAGAGAAAGAGAGAGAGAGAAAGAGAGAGAGAAAGAGAGAGATAAAGAGAGAGAGAGAGAGAGAGAGAGAGAGAGAGAGAGAGAGAGAGTTGACATTATTTGCAGTAACGGTGCGTGGATAATAGCTAGTGTGGTGCCGGACAACAAAATCGATTATGGAAAGTGTACGTACAAATAATGTACTAGTATTGAGCCAAAATCTTAAGTTTGATGAGGTATAAACTCCTTTAGTTGTAACTTTTCTTCCAAGTTCAACCGTGCGAATGTTGAACGAGTAAGACATGGACGTACTAATACATAACTTGCAACATCATAATCATTCATAAATTTCTTTGAAAAATTAGACAGAATAAACATTTATGTAAAAGTCATGGTGTATAGCTTGCACAAGGCTCTTGACCAGAATCGCCATAGCAAATCTTCATACATCTGTACAAAGAATCACAAACCGTTGTCAAACATTAATACTGCAACCTCGTATAACTGTGACTGAAGAGTGAGAGAGTCTGGTGTTGGAAGAACTCTTGATCCACAGATCTATTATTTTATTGAAAATTTTCTACCAGTAAGGCTGCAATTTCTTATTTAGCCCTCTAGTAAAACTTTTTATACTTACACATAGCCTTGGTGGTTCAAGAATTTTCCTTGATCCATGCCCACTGCACTAACATCAAGCCATCCCATCTTACAGCCTATGCGGCTAGACACGTGGCTTTTCAGGAGGAGGTATATGTGGAGGTTCCGAGAGGCAATAAAGTGTGTATTCAAGGCTTGATCTAGTTATCCTCTCAGGTCTATATTTAACGCTCTGCATTTATTGGGGTTGTGCGCTTCGCCCAACTCTACATTTTTGCTTAATTTAAAACTGATTCATTCGTTCACGGTTTCCTAATGAGGGAAATGAAATTCCAAAAAATTCATGGGTGGGTCACATACACATGTACTTCATTTGAACCAATAGTGTGCCGCCGTTGATTATTTGTCTTAAGTCGCCGTCTGATCTTTCTTGCCTACGAGGATCGACTGCGTTTTTGTCGTGTAACGTTCTTATTGGCCATCAACCTGTTTCCACGGTTCGAGCCTCGAAGAGGTTAGAGCTTTTTTCTGCCTTACGCACCAGCTAAGCGTGTCAGCAAGTAAGCTTAATTTTTCAAAAGCAGCTTCGTAAAGAAAAAAAAGGAGTCAATTATAATTCAAACTGAGACCTCCAAAACTACAGTTAGAAATGCGCAGGGGTATTTTTTATTGCTTCCTTTGATGCTTTGAGGAAAAAAAAATTGAAAATGGAACGCGACGGTCGTGATGAGCGATCGTAGACTTAGCCTAAAAATACTTTGACATCTGATTAGAAGACAACATAGAAAACGTAAGGATTATTAAGGAATTGAATCTAACGAATCAACCTATTGAATTAAATTTCAGAAATAGTGAGACTTTTAATTTTTTATGTTCTCTAATTTTGTGTACTCAGATTGAAAAATATCGTCTCAATAGTTTTTGACCGGGCAAAGTCTCGAATCAGTAATCGTCCTGTTCAAGATTTGAAAACAAAAAAAATGTTTATCAAAGCAATATTATAAAAAAAAAAAAAAAAAAAAATTGCAGTGGACCAATACATCCAGAGGAGCTAGGATTAATTACCAAACCAATATTTATAGTAAAATAGACACACATGAACAGGGACGTAAAGGAAAGGGGCCGGGGAGAGGAAAGATGGCACCTGACTTTTAGGCTAACACACTTGAAGCATCGATTTTACGATTTAGGAATTTCTTTTGCTCTTCGAGAGGAAAAACGAAAGGTACATTATAGATTC
>BLXT01006265.1:888026-899421 GCA_019648995.1 Plakobranchus ocellatus | reverse complement strand
TAATTTTGTAGATCACTAAATAATTGATGTTGAAAAAAAGGTTTTCACCAAAGCAGAAACACTTGGCTACACCTCCCAATTAACATTTTAAAAGAAATCAGAAAGTATAAAGTATATCTTTGCTATGGTTTTGTTTCGCATGAATGTGAGTCCCCATGGCCAGTGGACTAATGAGTAGAAGATTTTGGAAAACTTGTTTTTTCGTAGAACAAAAAGTAACTCAACTAGCCTTCATCTCTAGATGAAAATGACCTTAAAACATAAGAGTGGAAAAAGGAACAAACAAAAAAACATACTAAAAGGTATTGAGTTTGTGTATAAATGTTGGTTTTGGCATAGAGCCCATCCACTTAGGCTTCTAGGCCATCATCAGGCCATGGCCTCAGCAGAAATTCCCTGCAGACTTCAGGAAGGGTATGCCAGCCTCTGCTCCAACAACAAAGCAGAGTAAAAAAGAGAAAAACAAAAGCAATAAAGAATTTATACAGGGACGATAAGGAGTGCACTCAAGCTATGAGAGCACAGACAAGACTTACTTCAAAAAAGGACATACACCAGTGACTGAAGGGATGCCTTGTGAACCGGAACCGCAACAAGCCTCGCACTTTCAGCACCTGCACGGAGACAAACGCAACGCGGCCAAAGGGTAAAGCAGCATCCACCGCAATCTGAAAGCCACCGTCATACAGTATGCGTGCTCTGATGTCCAGTGTCTGAGAACGTTTTAGATATCAACAAAACAATAAATATTATACATAAAGACAATATATTTTCAAATTTTGCAGATTTTATAAAATATATCTTGTTTCCTTCTTTGCAATTTCAATTTTTGGGCTTTTGAGATGCTGCAAGCTCTCTTTCTTAAGTCCATCTTCCTCATCCATAATTGGGGTAATAATTGGACTTTGAATAATAAAATTTTTTACTTATCAAAGAAGTTACTTGACCAAGCTAGAAGTGAGCATATACTACTCAATTTCCTCATGATATGTTTAATCAAGGCTTTTTGTTTTCAGGATATAAGGCTATAACGCTATTTCCATGACAACTTTGAGAATACAATAGAAAAAAAAAAAGGAACTCAAAATAAAACATGACAATAAGCTTAGCACTTTCAAATTTCTAGGAAATATAGGCTTACATTGGCATCCGTTTCTTATTATTCACTCTCCTTCAATATTTACAATTTATAAAGAGACAAGAAACAAAAGGAAAAAAAATAGTGAAAAGTTTTTAAAAAAGAGGGAAAAAAACCCACAAGGATGACAGGATAAAAATAAAATTAAGAAAAACTATAATGGCTTCGATACAAAGTAGGGGAATTGAAAGAAAAACTACTTGTATAAATGCCAGATACTTTAAAGATATATTAAAAAAACTTAAGATCTGACAATACAAGCATTAAACGTTAGGTGATCTGACAAAATCTGTCACTTGTGACAGTTTTCAAAAAAACATATTGAGTGATTGTATTTACTCAATTTCCCTTACAAAATGTATTAAAGCATTCGCCTTGACCACTCTATTCTTTCAGAGGAAAAGACAAATAACAATTGTTGATCTTTCGGCCAGTGATATCAAAGTCTGGCTTTTGTACTTTCATTCCACACCAACCACAGACAAGTCTTTTCATAAAATATTTGAAAAGGTCCCACTCTGAACAGCAAGAAGTTTGAGCCGATATCATTGATTTATGACATTGATTTCTTTTACAAAATGACTGATGTCTAAGCACACTAATACAAACCATGCAAAAAAATATCATATATTTCATGTTGACATAAATAAGGCATGTGCTTTTTACAAACCTGAAAAGCTATGAATGGTTGGGGCCCATTGCCTGAAAAACATTATTCTGAAACCATTTTTGTCCATTTTACACAATTCAGTAACCTGGTCACCCACTTCTCAACTTACATTTCTCACCCTGCCTTCCATCCTATTTTTTAAATATTAATAAACTCTTCAATAGAAGAGATGACAGAGAGTCAGAGGTTGGCATACTAGCACAATAAGCTTTTTAAGATCAAGCAATATGCCCTACCGTTTTCATCTTTCATTTTTTCATTCATGTAGGTTTTTTTTTTGTACTTAATCTCTATGGGGGTTCTCTGCTGAAAAATAAATTAATTGGTCTGGTCTTACATAATAATGAAAGAATACTTTTGACAGATTAACTGATCTAAATTTACCTGCACAACATCTTTCACAACATCCGATTTGTCCACAGAGATCCCCATGAAAACAGGAAAATTGTCTCCAAGGTTGAAATCTCGGAGCTGCCAAAGAAAAAACAATTACCTCTATAAGTTTAGTCAAGTTAATTTTTCTGTGCTTATCTAATATTGAGTTACAACTTATTGGTCATCAGGCACAATAATTGCCACATATCAGATAGAGTTAAAATCAGACTATTATTTCAAATGTCCTCAAATAAGGTTGTGTAGTTATCTCTATTCAAATTCTTTTTTTTATATATTTTTTTTCCAATTCTATTTCTATATACCTCCAGCCACACTCATTCGTTGTTCATCCACTGAAATATTCATCTGATGTACTTTTCTCTGCTTCTCAATACCCATGTATCATCTGTTGTGTTATCTATATTCATATGACAATCTTTTAGACGTTTATTATAGATCTCCATACATACATATTCAGTTATAATATATTTCTCTCTCTCTCTCTCTCTCTCTCTCTCTCTCTCTCTCTCTCTCTCTCTCTCTCTCTCTCTACATCCGTTTCTTTTTCCTTTACTTTTTCAAAACCAATCCATCCCATTCCTGGCTCAGAAAAAGAAAAAGAAAAAAGAAAACTGAGACAGATTACCGCACACACAAATACCAACTTGTTCAGAAATAAATGAGTAGAAATAAATTACAAAACTTAAAACCCACAGCGTGAAAAGAAGGGAAATAATGACAAAAGAAAAATCGGCTCTTACTGAAAGCGCATGAAAAAAAAAAAAAAAGACAGTGTAGAAATCAAATGTTTCTTTTCTTATTTTTTTATACAGATGTCCCACACATAAAGTCATACTCGAGAGAGAATCTCTTTCATTCAGATTTTAAACAGGGTTAAGGGTGTCCATTGTAGAAATTCATCACCATATGATATTATCATTATTTCTATGCTGGCAATCAAACAACAGAATCAAGTACTGTCATTCAATTTTTACCTCTTTTACTTTGTGTGTGTGTGTATGTGTGTGTATGTGCGCACGCTACACTTTCTATTCTAGCCCTTCCCTCTCCCTCTCCCACATCCAACCGTTTTTCACATACACATACACACTTTTTTCTCATCATCCACTTTTTCCCCCCATATCTCCTTGTCTTAGCAGCAAAATTTTAATGTTCCAATGTCTTGCAGTCAAAATCTCCAGGTAAAAATCACTGCCCTTTTTCCTTTTTCTTTGCAAGCACAGCTGCTAATGTATAACATGTGTTCCCTTCATGGCTCATTTGCCATACAGAAATCCAAGCTCCATAAAAACAACATACAGCACACAGGTTGATCACGTTTATACGACAATAATACTTCTAGAAAATGGACATATTTAATGAAACTGCATTTCATTACACAAAAATTGCTGTAACAGCATGACCTAAAAAAAAAAATTCTTTTTCAACCATTGATTTGCTTGGAAAGACACGAATAATTAAGTCAACATATAGAATGTTCAAAAAGCCCTTGGTGGATGTAATATGGCATAACAGAATATCAGTTTACTTGCTGTCTACAGCAGGGGGCATTCATTACAATGGATAAATATTACCCATTTATTAAAACATATCTGAAAATCATTCATCATGACTTAGTCATTCTTTTGTACTGCTCTTTTTCTTTCGCTAGGGATTTTTTTTTCTCTTTATAGTCATACAGGGCGATCTATGATTAGGTAATGTCAAGCTGAGCACTGAAGTCAGGATCGAACCTATGACTTAAAGGTTACTGCAGATCTCACATAGAGTTCACTGTCTAGACCACCAATTTTCAGGGCAAATATGGGGCTTCAAACACTTTTTCTGGTAGTACAAGGTAATACACATAAAAAAACTTACAGCGATGTATAGCACTAACATAACTCTACAATGAAACGTTGTACAGATTTGTTCATGTTTCATAATTATATTCCACTGCAGCAGTTCTTGTTTTGTTGTTTAATCATTCTAGACAATCTTCTGTTGTTTTGTTCTAAAGGGAAAAGTGTATGTGTTGATCTTTTTTTTTTTTTCCACAAGATGAAAAATAGCTCAACCGACAAAATCCACAAAACTTGAGTTGTTTCATATTGGAACGTCCTGACAAGAACAACCAGCCACTGCCACTAAATCTCAAAATTTATATAACAATCACAATGAAGTTTGCCTCACATGCGCTTACAACAAAAAAAACATTAAGCAATTCAGCCAAATGAGAAATGTTTTAATTATTCACTATACAACTGTAATCAAACTAAAAGCACAATTCACAAAAGTAACCCACTTCAGCTTTTGGTTGACTGCAATCTCCTACAATTGATAAAACTCAACATCATTTATCTCTTTTTTTTTTCAAATTCACATAGTGTTTTTCATCACCTAAAGAGCAATATAAAATCAAAATGTTGATTTGATTGGCATAAAAAATTTAAACCTTTAACCACAGTTCCCACAACAGCAGAAAACAGAATACAATCATAATTCTTCCTTCCTTTTGACATTTAAACAGCAAATGAAAAAAAAAATGTCATTATTTTTTTTTTCCTATTATCCTCCACAAACTGCTTTTTTTTTTTTTTTCATATCTAAAAGGGAAAGAGAAAGAGGACAATGAACAACAACCACCCATAAGCATCTTGGGAAAAACAGGCGAACTTACAGAATTTACAATCAAATAAAAGAGAAGTGACAAATGAAAAAAAAAATCAGTTGCAGGTCTAGACGGCTGCATTAAAGTCACAGAAAAAGAAAGTCTGAACTACTTTTTGTTTTGTATAGAAAATTGAATGTGACTGAATGCTAAGAACTTTATTCAGGAAAAAAATGAATTAGTTTTACCCTAGTGGTTTGGCTTTTCATCTTAACAGAAGCAATGGATGGCAATATTCCATTTGGGACTTCTAAATACTTCAAGCATTCCTACATGTTTCAAAATATTGTGTAGACATTGCAATCTTCTTGTAGTCGCAACTGACAACCTCAAAAAAACCAATTGGAAGATGTCAATAACTTTTATTTGACTATCTACAGATAGTCAAAGACCATTAATTGAGGATCTTTAATCTACTTGAAAATAATAAGGATGGCATTTGCTCTCCTCGTCTTGTGAAATTTACAAACACATTAAAAACTGCATAGGTGGGCTTTCAATACCTTAATCTTTTTTTTTTTTTTTTTTTAACTGAAAGCTTAAAATTATATGAAACTCTCACTTAATTCAACAACTAAAACAGACATTAAGTGCTACAGCAGCTGTTGCATTTAATAAATGTATGATACAATCCCTCAGATAGCTGTCATTTTTGTTTAATACCATGTAATCCTTTTCTTTCCACTCGCTTAATATAATATCTATGATGACTACTATCACAGCCAAAAGCTACAGTGGCTATGGCAGCAGTGACAGTCAACACATACTTTTTGCAATCCCTTAGGCTATATCGAATTCATCAACTACAGCTACCTCTACAATTGCTTTTGATGCCTTTCTTTAACCAGAAAATACTATTTTTTTTACCTTATTCACTAATACTGACAGTTCAGGAACGGTGGCGCACCTGGTAGGGCATTTGGCTACTATGTGAGAAGTCAGAGGTTCAAAGCCATGTCCAGGCCATGAGAATTTTTCATTATTCCTCTGTGCTCACTAAGTACTAAATGGGTAGCTAAGTCTTTTAAGACCCTGCAAAAGTAAAGGTGTCAAGGAAAGCGATGGAGAACTACCTCAGAATGGCGTGTGCCAGGAACAATCATGTTCTCTGGTTCTCCTATGCTTGGACCAAGCATGGGACTCACTTCACTAACAATTGAAATGCAGTCAGAAAATATAAAGTTGGAAAAGAGAGCTTGGCTGATAAAAAGTGTCCTTTTTATAATTTTATAAAAGCTGTTAACTTATGTCTTAAATTTTACTGATTTGATAGGGAAAAAAAATTCTTTCTCATAAACATGATTCCAACAAAAACTAAGCATGCCCTAATTTTTACGTAAGTCTGATTTCTTCCTCTGACTGCAATACAATTACTAGTAAAAATGTACCACTACGGTGCAAGCGCTACAAGAACATGTATTATACATGCTCCAATACCTATTTTTTATATTTCTGTTTGAAAAACAAATAAGATTTGCCTTCACAGACACCACCTAAACCAATTTTCCAAAAATCGTGATTAAGGTTTATTTTACTATCATCTAATCTACTGAACAGAGCCAGTGTAAAAGCAGCACGGATAAAAAAAAAGAACAGCAAGAGAGAGGCAATGATTACACAGCTGAGTGTCATTAGATAAGACAACAACAGGGAGGTCCCAAAAAACGCCCAGCAGAATCACAGAATGGTCACACAAAAAACCCCAGAAAATCGCATGTGGTGGATCAAATCCAAGCCTGCCAGTTAACTGGAATTGTCAGGTTTTAGATAGCTGCAAAAAAAAACAAAAGTAGAGAATATTACTGCAATACTTACAAATAGCTCATCAACCAGTATTCCACTCCTAGATTTAAGAATTTCTTCAAACTCTGTCTGTATCTTTTTAGTAAGAAACCTGAAAGTAGAGGTTGTAAGAATTTAAAAGCAAGAAAGCAATACATTACAACACTTGATACGTATTATTTCCTGCAAAATCTAACTCTTAATATATTCAATACAGTTACACATTCATTGCACACTTTGTTAATGCGTAATCCACATACCATATATGAATAAAGCACACAAAAGATTTTCTGTCTTAACAACAGTGTGGCTGTTGTCTAGACGTGATAGGAAAGAAAAGAGACATGATGTGGCGGGTATTAAAATTCACTTTATACTTTGTGTTAAATCGATTTGAGTGGTCTGAAAGCTTTGACCCCTTTGCCAAAATACTGTGCTGGAGAAGGTGCTGTCTTCTCAGCTGTGTTCAGACCCTATAAAGAACAATTCAAATCTGTAAGTCAGAGGAGGAGTTTATTGCTGGAGGTTAAATATATGTCAGTGTTGGGCTCAGACTTGTGCATGCATATTTCATGGTGGGTTTGCTAAGCCATTGGACTATCAACATCCTGATGCTTCAGGTATCACAGATTGTGGCTTCAACCAGAACATGTGTTTCTAGGTCTTTTCTACTTTGGCTTTTGTTGAGGACTACAAATCGGGTTCCGACATGAAGACAATTGTGTTTTAACTGTTGAGGATTTTGATGCTATAAACAAAGTTAGGTTTGCCCATGTTCATAGAATTATTTTCTTATTTCTTTGTTGACCCTCAACTCATATCTGATCCATTTTTCCATGAGGAATTATTTCACAATTGACATACTTTGTCTTATCTGATTGAACAGCAAGAGTCTTTTTTTTTTTCAAGTTATAAAAGTAAAGTCTATTTACTTTGCTACTCAATTTACTTTGCAAACTATAAACAAGATATGAAACAGGGATCAATTCCAAATTTAAAGTCTTAAATGAGAGATTCTTGCTAGGTGTCTCCATGATAGACATTTGCAAAAAAGTGTAATTGTTTGCTGACAGCAACATACATAGCTGACGAAAGAAGAAAAATTAAAGAGTCATGTTGACTTCCATTACAGATAAAACATGGACAGAAATTTCAGACATCTCAACCTACTTGCGAAGCTGAAGAGAGTCCTGGAGCTCAGAAAACATGAACTGGAGAAAAAAATTGAACCATGTTCCATCCTCTTTTTTGTTGCTTATGTCGTCAGCCAGTCTACTCTTAAGTACCTAGGTGACAAAAAAAGGTATTTGAAAGGATTACAATATGGCTAACTGTTCAGTAGAACTTTGTTCTGATGACAGAAGTAAACATAAATACACACAAGCACACACACTGAAAAAAAAAAATTATGTCGCAAACTCAAAAAAGAAAAAGTCTCTAACAGACTCATGTCCTATCTGACCATTTAAATAAATAAAATGCACACTCGAGTTGATTTCCCAAAATAAATGCAAAAACAAATGAATAAATAAATAATTATGTCGTTTTAATGTAGCAGCAACAGAGATAGTACTGATAGTTCTATCAACATTAACAGCAGCTGCAGCAATGGTACTAGTAGTTAAGACAGTTTTGACAGTGGCAGTAGTGGTGGTAGTAAAATTAGAAGCAGCAGCAGCAGGGGACGGGCGCCGGCCAGTGGTGGTAGTAGTAGTATAAGTAGAAGTGGTATTGGTAGTAGTAGTAGTAGTTGTAGCAGTCGTAGTAGCAGCAGCAGCAGGGGACGGGCGCCGGCCAGTGGTGGTAGTAGTAGTATAAGTAGAAGTGGTATTGGTAGTAGTAGTAGTAGTTGTAGCAGTCATAGTAGCAGCAGCAGCAGCAGTAGTAGTAGTAGTAGTAGTAGTAGTAGTAGTAGTAGTAGTAGTAGTAGTAGTAGTAGTAGTAGTAGTAGTTGTTGTAGTAGTATCAGCAGCAAAAGTAACAGAAGTAGTAACAGCAGCAGCAGCAGCAGCAGCAGTAGTAGTAGTAGTAGTAGTAGAAGTAGCAGCAGCAGCAGCAGTAGTAGTAGTAGTAGTAGTAGTAGCAGCAGCAGCAGCATTATTATTAGTAAAAGTAATAGAAGCAAGAGCAGCAGCAGCACATTAAACATGCATTTGGGACAGTATTAAGGCTTTAGGAAACCCTAATCTTCTCTTTACTTTGAATAACCATTTAATGAAATAAACAGATGAGCATAATGTAAAGAGCTACAATATCCTGACAACTGACCTCTGGTAGGCGGATGGTCGAGGCTGGAAACTCCGGAGGCGGGGCGGGCGTAGCTCTGCTGTACACCCTCCACAAGACAAACGCCTCGATCAGCAGCAGCACTGCTACACCCGTCATAAACGACAGCAGTATCAAAACGCCTCGGTCCATCAGAAACTCAGCGTACATGTTGGCCAGCATCACCAGGTATTGCGTGGGAGGGAAGGCCTCTACGTAGCCCCAGGCCTGCCACAGCAGCCCGACTGCGGACTCTGCGGCCTGGTCTGCCATCTAGAGGAGAAGGTGCTTCAGGGCCAACAGATATTTCAAATGGTGATACCCCCCGAATAGATTGATTAGGGGGCGTTCAGAATGTCGTTATCTTGTGAGGTTTGTCCGTGTATGTGCGACATGCTTGTCAGCGCTAATATCTCGCCGCGACGCCATGCCCCTACTGCACTTTCTGTCTCTGTCTTTTTCAAAAACAGTCTCCCTTTTACGTTTCACACCTGCTCAAAGTCAAGCTGTCTCCCTAATTTCTGATGGAAACTAATAAAAAGACAGCTTTCTCTAGATATCTTTTCCTTATGTCTGGTAAATAGTTTACTCATTTGGCCCGTTTTTCGTAGCGTCAGTTTCGAATTATGCAGGTCCGTAATTTTGCGCTCTATCCTCCACACTTAATATGATTCTAATTATATGTTGCCTTATATTTGTGACATCAGAAAAGGTTTGAATCAATACGATACTGAAAATCTGGAGAATGAATCAAAGTATTATGATAAGCAACAGGTGCTAATATTCTCACGTACACATATACACACACACACATACATAGACAGATAGATAGATAGATAGATAGATAGATAGAGAGAGAGAGAGAGAGAGAGAGAGAGAGAGAGAGAAAGATATATATAAGATATATGAAATGAAATAGACGAACATTAATAAAGTAAAATTATGCTAAGATTAAAACCAAAACTTGCATTTTGAAATACCAATTTCATTACAAATAAATGGCAACAATCACTTCTACATTTTTAAATAATAGATGTATATTACAAATGGCTGTCGTGTTGCACCTCGAAAAGTCAAAGGATATACACTTCCACGACTAGATTGTAAGCTTAAAAAACATGAACGATTTAAATTACTTTTCTTTTTCCATTGGACAAAAAAAGGAAAAATTACAAATAGACTAAAAATAAAAAAAAAGACTAAGTCACTAGGATTATGCTATCACCTGTTCTGGTTAGTAAACTAAAGACAAGCTGGTTCCAATTTAGAGGAATGTTCGTGTACCTAAATTTCAGGCATTTTACTAAGTGCCCCAGCCCTACAATTACGAGTGCACGGCTGCGGCAAAGAGGGAAAAAAAATTATTGTTCAAGCAAAACTTGTTTTTGCATACTCATTAAAAAAAAAAAAATTTTTAAAACCTAAACGGTTAAAGGAAAAACAAAGCCACCTTAGATTTCTTGCAAATTTCGCGGTAAAATATCTACCAGTACCACATAGGTCCAGGCAATTCCACGCAATGTGAAGCAGACACAAATGTATAGAAGAGGAATCACGGATAAAACCGCCGAGCGCTGTAAGTGTAATACATACCATGAACATTTACCATACAACTGCGACAGGTAATGCCATAAAAATCGCTGTCTTTGTGCGGTAAACTCGGGAACCCTGTCAGACATCACCGTATTGTATGAATCTTCCGGTGGGAATGTATTGATCTTCAATCTATCCCACTACCATTTCCACCGCCTGCCATTAGTGCAAGACAACAAACAACGCTAAGCAAGAGCAAAGCAAAGCAAACCTCAAGAAAGAGATATGGAAGGAAAAAGCGAAAAAAAAAAGTTTTGAAAAAGGTCAGCTAGGAACGAAAGAAAAATTACTCGGGGGAATAAATTAGAATTCCATCCAATCTCCAAGGCTGTAATCTGCTGTACCGCAGGGCAGGCCATGGGGATACCAGGCAGAGAGAATGATAGATACCACACCAGGGCCTGTGTCATCATTTGACGTTCGCATGACATCAGTGTTCTATCATCATGTAACTACTACCACTAACACTGTAACACTTTCCTGTTGGGAAACATTACATTTTACCGCTCCAGACTCTAGTAGCAGAAATAAAAGGTTGGCAGCCATCAAGCCCATTAGAAATTCAATGCTCACGGTGGTAAATTATAAGTGACACACGGCTGGCAAACACACCTCGTGTGCGACACACTGACAATCCAGATGGTGCTGTCACAACAATTTGTGGCCCGCCTTTTTTTTTTTTTTATTGTAATTCATCAGCTGATTTGTAACAACATCGGACAAAGAAAATACCATATTAAACGCGTCTCCTTGTTTACCTCTCGTAGCACCATTTACTACACTTTCGTTATTTGATTTTGTGCTCTAATAATATTAATAATAATAATAATAGTCATTATGATGATGATGATAATGATGATGACGATGATGATGATGATGATGATAATTACAGATGATGATG
>BLXT01006265.1:818142-829972 GCA_019648995.1 Plakobranchus ocellatus | reverse complement strand
GCTCAGAGCAGAGAGAGGACACTGTTGTAGTTGCTGCCGTCTGCGCTCACATTCCTCTGCACTCAAGGCATGCGAAGAAGCTACTCGTGTGTGTCTGGCCTTGCCTTGTCCTTTTGCTGAACCTCAGACGCCATCTCATATCTCATTTGCATTAAGAAAACAATTTTGCGCGCAAGGGAAAAAAAATAATTTAGCTAAACTACTTTTGTTCTTTCCTGAAAACTGCTTAAAATGCTATTATGAAGAAAGGATACCAATAGGTTCTTTATTTGCTTCTGTTTGTGTTTAAAAAAAAAAAAAAGAATTAATGTGATTTGATCTTGTGTAATCCCGACTTAGGGTATCCTGATGCGCTTACAATTTAAACACAGGTTTATTTATGTATGGCACTTTTAATTTGATGTTGCCTCATTTTAGGAATAGAATACTTGGTATATGGCTAGAGAAAAAAGAAAGGATGCACAAAAACATTCGCGAATTTTCCACCAACTGTGAAGATGGAATGATATGTTTTGATTTTTTTTTTGCAGATAGGTCTTCTTTGAATATTACTCCGAATGACACATGGAAATATAATTACAAAAATAAAAAAAAGAGAAAATTCTTTTTATTAAACTGGTGCAGTATTTTCATGGCCCAATTGAAAAATTGCAACACGTACACGTAGCTACAAAACTCAGCCCTCTCTTTGAGGTATGAAAGCTTTGGCTGAATTTGAATTCAAAGGCAATGCAACTTATCTATGCAGCGAGAGAAGCCATAGGATTACAGTTTGTCCAACGATGGGAATCGAATTCTGGGCTCCTTTTCATCAGGTCTTAGCTCTTCTGATTTGGCCAAAAAACTGTATATTGCTTTCAAAATTAATGACACAGAAGAGCAGCCTAAGACACAACAGTTCTTTTCTCCTTCCTCCCCTCTCCTCTTCTTCACCACGCAACTTTATATACCATAAAATAGAACACAGGCACACACACACTCATCTCCCCGGACATACGTACACTCTTTCTTCCCTTTTGTCACACATCAATATCTTCTCAAAAGGTTCTGTTTGTTTTGAAAAAAAATTGAATTAATTGTCGCGTACTTAACTTGTTTATTTACACATAACGCTTCAGACTAAGATTTCGATGAACGCCCATTTATCACTAACGTTCAGATTTAATTAAGCTTCTCTCGAAGTTTATTTGTTGAAACATCGGCGGGACAAAATATGTTCCCTGTCGGAATATAATAGCATTGTTCTGCATAGTTTGTATAGAACTCCAATAGCCTGAGGCGTGGAGATTCTTTCAGAGCTTCATCATATCCATCTTTGCTTACCGTCACACTCCTTCTTTTTGCTAATTTCCTTTATTTAAATATCCACATTCTCTCTCTCTCTCTCTCTCTCTCTCTCTCTCTCTCTCTCTCTCTCTCTCTCCTGAAATTTTTTCCCGATTCAAACAGGCGCATACTCATCTCAATCCTTACTTGAACAAAATAGTAGAAATAGAGAAAAAATAATGCCGCAACAAGACATCTTTTTTTGCTACCGCCCCACGTATCCGCCCCTCTCTCCACTTTTTGACCTAAGTCACACGCAGACTTTTCCAACGGTTAATCTTAACCTTTGGGGCTTCACAATCATCTCTCATAAAATCATGGTATAGACCTAGTTTTTCTTTTTCCTTTTTTTTAACTCCTGCGATGGCTTCATTTGGGCAGAACAAGCCCATACTGTTCTCCCAGCTATTCCTCTTGTCATTGCCGCGGGGCGCCATTGATTCAGAACGTTCAAAAACATTCATGGGGCATCACGGGTTAATTTGTAGTCTTGAATTTGTAGCAATGCGAGTTAGGAAAGTAAATAAAGGTTGTATCCCAGACTATTGTAATGTAGTAGCTGTAGCTGTGTCACCCGAGGCAAACCATCCCTGCCTGTGTTTATTATTGTGCTATAGCGACAAACATACGTCTGGCATTCTTTTCCTTCGTTTTGCACCAGAGATGGGATTGGACAGCGGGAAAGAGATTGGCGGAATAGACATCAAGCTTCTGAGTCAGAGATATTTTTCGTAGGCCTAAATTGCTTTAATCTTTTATTCAGTTATATGAATTTTTCATTTTAAATTGAAGAAGTTTAGTGTATAAAAGGCTTTATGGGCTATGCTAAAACTTTGTTCTTTCTGTAGTGCAATCAAGTCAGATTATAAGAGATAGTACAGTCAATGAAATGTTTGAAGCTAATGCAGGATGTCATTTCTTGAAAGCGTTCATATCACTATCTTTCACTTTTAAAAAAAGTCTGCATTTGTTAGTTTTAAGGAATCAATTTATAAGCTGTATTGCGCAAGAATAACGTAACACTGCTTTTTGTAGAGTTATTAGAAGTGTGTACTTTTTTTCCCCAATTATTCGGTGCAAGATGAATTTTAGACTTCCGCCAAATTCATAACTCTTTCAAATATATCACATGCCAAGGTATCCTATAGATCTCTTAACTTTGATCCCATTGTCATCAAACTACTAAAGTACCTGCCCAGTCCATACTTGAAGTGAAAGCGTGAGTGACTTCATTTTACGTCCTTTGGAGAGCAAAAATAAAAAAAAAGCTTTTATACTTCATGTATTAATTTCTGACTTTCTAAGAGAAGAGGTCGGAAAAGAAACGCTTTGAAGAAACTCTTACAGCGAAACAGTTCCGAATAGAGCTCTTGAAATTTGTAAAGACCCAAAATGTGGGGGCCTCTGGGAGTCTCTCGTCTGACCCGCCTTTTTGGGGACTGTAGTGGGTCATTGAGTGGCTTTCATTGAACCTCGTTTAAAAAAAAAAAAACCCACTTAGGCCTGGGGTTTCCTAGCTAAGTTTTAGAGGGTTAAAAAGGAGCAAATGAAAAGAAATGGAGAAATTAGTGGAGGTCAACAGAACTATCAGTACAAAACTTTTAGTGCCAATATGGTTTTTCTGAGTCATATTTTCTCTTACGCTATTATCTTTTTCATGTCTTAAATTCATATGAAGGAAATAGGAAAGAGTACAATATTAAGTGTAAGTTTTCCTCTTTTTTTTAATTCTGTGGAAGTCAGAGTCAAAAACGGGATTTTAAAAATTGAATAGGAATTTAGAATCGAAATTTGGAGGAGAAAAAAAAAGGCTTTGAAATAATAAGATAAGATTTTAAAAAGTTTTGTGGCACGCACATTAAAACAAAAATCCGAGGTTATTTTAGTCTATTTAAAGGAAGAAAAAAAAATGTTTGGGAATCACAGATAACGTATATTACTCCAAAGTACTGTTCAATTCGTTGTAATTACGAATTATCATAGTAGATAAATAAACGTTTATCTCTAGCCTCATTTCATTCACAGATACAGTTTTCTTTTAAAAAATGTTAATCGTCAAAAAATTATTTTTAATAACACTCTATCTATGTCTTTCTATTAGTCTCTGTATTGTTGTTATGATAATAATGTTAATCTCTTTACACATCTCAATATTATGAACGCGAGCTTTTAATAAACTTCAGTCTGCCTGTTTATAATTCTGCAAGTTCTCTCTCTCTCTCTCTCTCTCTCTCTCTCTCTCTCTCTCTCTCTCTTTATATATATATATCTATTTGTTTTTCACACACACACGCACACTCAGACAAATAAATACACAGTCTTCGTTTTCTACAGCTATTTCCTCCTCTGTCTAGCTTTTTAATACTTATACATATATTTTTTCTCCCCTTTCATATCTGTTGTTTAAGTCCATTTTTGTCCCATTCTATATTCCATTCTCTCTCCCTCTCTCTCTCTCTCCCTCTCTCTCTCCCTCCCTCTCTCTCTCTCTCTCTCTCTCTCTCTCTCTTCCGCTTATTTTTTAATCTTTTATATTCATCATTTCTGGCTTAGTCCTGATTTCATCACTCATTTCCCTCGTTCCTCCTCTCCGTCAACCTCTTTCGCTGCATCCCCTATTTCTGCGTTGTTTGTCTTTTTGTCCATCTGGCTATCTTTCCCTTGAGGGGAAAAAAAAAAAAAACGTAAAAAAGAAAGAATCTAACAAACAAAATGAAAAGCATAAAGAATTATCTGAACCAGTTGACTCCTGTTTAGAGTACTACCCGGCAAAAAAATTTTCTCCCTGTCCGTACAAAAGAACCTTACGGTAGAATCGGCTCTTGTTAATTCTATTATCCCCAATCCCCCTAAAGGCTTTTACCGCTCTTTCTCTCTCTCTCTCTCTCTCTCTCTCTCTCTCTCTCTCTCTCGCTCTCTCTAACCTTCCGCACCTTGTTTATCTATTGAAAACCTTAGAGCATTTATTATTGACGCTTTATAATCAGCCTTTGCAAATCGTCCGGTCGGTTTTACCCCGTAAACGATTTCTAAACGTAGTTTCTTTAACTGCTGCGTTTCACGCCTGGTAAGGCCAAATTGTCACAGTTATATTGCTAGAGATCAAACGGTCTATTGACTGCAAGCCTGCGTCCGGCTATAATTGACATACGATGGAATAGATTTTACCGTAGTTGGTGGTTACGGCTGTGTTTGGTGCTGTTAGAGACTTTGCTTCTGTTTTACCACACACAATGTTTGCGTTTGAATTGAGTCCGATCCTGAAAAAAAAAAAGGAATAATATTATTATGAGCTGAAACAAAGTTATGAATGAAATGTCAAACGGATAACAAAAAAGGTGTTAGAAAGAAGAAACATTATTTGAATGACGGGGGAAAAAAAAGCTGAACATAAAATTCAACAAAATATGCACGGGCAAATGCAAATAAGCAGATTAAAATGAAAATAAATAGAAAGATCAATAGATTGGTATATCTACAGGCAGGTAGATCTATATGCTTGCGTGATAGAAAATAGAAAGACAGACTGGCAGATAAATACATATAGCCTTAGAAGATAGACAGATTGATTGTAAGTTACATGGATAGGTAATACAAACACTTGAAAGAAGGATAGAATAAGAGTCAAATAATGACTCCGGTTAATTTAGCAACAAGAAACAGGAAAAAAAAACTACCAATACAACATTAAATCCAACAACAACAACAACAACAACAACAAAAACAGCAGTAGCAGCAGCAGGGGCAGCAGCAGCAACAAAAGCATGGATTTTAATTTCATGATCAGTCTAGAAAAATTAAATTCACATCTTCACAATTGAGAAGGTCTTCTCATTATTAATGTTCTTAAATGTTCAGGACAATGTTTGACTTATCGATGTCGATCCATCGTGGATTATTAATCTACATTATCAGCAAAAATGGAATAAAAGCTGAACTGATTTAGATTTGATTGTTCTTTTACAAACTGATAAAGTTGTGAAATAGACTAATCACTATTCTGACAGCAAGTAAAAAGGTTTTGCGACAACCGATGTCTTATAGTCATGGGCCCTTAACTGTAGCTGTCATGTGAAGACTTACAGAAGATTCTAACAATCATAATTCTCTCTAGTATAGCCCTAAAACAACAGTCTGTAGGGTTAAAGATGTGACTTAGATTATATGATCAGTCTCAAGGCTTACATGGCATCACTATTGGATAGACTTCATAGAGCTAACGTTATTATTTTTTCTACTTCAAGTTTTCAGATGGCCGAGATGAATATCCAAAAAAATGTTGTTGAATGTACCATAAAACAAACAAATTGTTTAATAACGACGTTACTGAACAATATTTTTTAATTGAAAGTTAGCCACATCGTATAAACGCACATTCAAATTCTTAGTTCAATTGAAGAATTAAAAAACAAACAAACAAAAAAAAAGCTAAAGACCTGTTATTTGTGCGACTCACCCGCCATTAAATCCCTAAGCCTATTTGGACTAGAACCCTTCATTGTGTAGTTCTAGAGCTTTTAACCTGAGGTTCAACTCATCAACCCAGCCTGACCTATTTACAAACAATACTTTGATGCTCTGAAGTTTGTCGAGTGACGACTCATTGTACATTGGAATTTATCTAAGCGTAAAGTGTTGAGCCCTGAAAAGTTAGGTAATCTTGAAACCAAAGATTTAAAATCTCTTAAACCAATTTTCCCTAGAAGAATTTTTTTTTTTTTTTTTTTTGCTTTGCTTTCAGACGAAACTCATTCCTGAAACCATTTATCTTTTTTGCCTTGTTTTTATTTGCATACATTTGCTACTTTCTGTTCAATTAGATTGTTTAACATTGTCTTACTCCACATCATATTATTGTAATGATGCCATTTTAGTATTTTTATTTTTATTTTTTATATGTCATTTCTAGTTTTAATGCTAAAACCAAATCTCAGATATACCTAAATAAAAGATGTAAAGTGAAAACAAAGTGATCTTGGGAAGGTGACCAGCGTAATAATGTACAACAGAAATAAGGATTTTGACGTTTGAATAACGATAAAAATAGAGGCGTTCCGTCCAGTTGTAAGAGTTCCGTATGGACTTTCTTTGTTGCGGTACGCAAAAATGGAACCCTCCGAATAAGCGGTTAGTATACAAGTGTTTGCTTTCTATAGGACGACTCCCGGCAACGAGAGAACCAGCGGGTCCTTTTTATAATTCATGTTTGACATAATAAGACAGAAAACTTATCTCTTTTAACTTTCTTGACACGACTCCACCCAAATTATATATCCCCGCTCCTGGCGATTATTTCTAGCAAAGACACAACAATCTTTTTGTATGGGCAAGCTACCATTATTTCCACAAGTTATAGATCCAATGATGCCTTCATCTTGGTTTGGACTTAATTATCTACAGTATGCTGTAGGTTCACTGACCTAACTAGTGAAACATTTTACTCGGCATTAAGGGAATTTTAAATGTTGTTTTGTGAGAGAAATAGCCCGAAGATAATTTTAACATGTTAGATCCTCTGTTAGAGATTTGGTTTACATGAAAGTCTATTCAAACTGTCAAAGATAAATTTAAGAAACGTGGAGGTAAATGGTCCTCATTCAAGTTTCTATATTTTTATTTACTAGCAAGTAATAGTATTGAAAAGTCTATTATCGCTTATTCTAAAAACCCAAATTATATGTTTCCTTTTTCTTTAGCTTTGTAGACTTATATTTTTCTTACTTCATTATTTTTTTTTCATTTAAAATGTGAGCTGTGCCTTAGCTCTGTATTATTAATATTTCTTAAAATCAAGCTATTTCCAAAAATGGGCTTGTTCTAATTTCTCTGAGAATTAGCCTTAATCTTTGCATGAAGTTAAGTGCATCGTTAAGTAACCAAATGTCGTACCAGCGCCTTTTTTTTTTTTTTTGTGCATGAATTTTAATTTTCGAACAAAATAATTGTGTGTCGGTATCTTCAGTCTACATAAAACAGAGCAATCAGGATTTCTTCGAAACTGTCGAGTCCATAGGCTTCCTCGTGAAATGTTGGAATCTGGAAAAAAAATCCAAACTTGAAGCTTACTTCTTGAATTATCTAATTAAGTCACATCAGTGTTTTGTTTTAAATGGGGTTCTAGTACTGACTTACTCATGAATCTACCTGCAGAGCTAGGCGTAGAGCTTAGATCTTAGATCTTATCAAATTTAGATATTTGTTGCTTACGCACTTTTTCCCTCACCGCATCAATTCGGAGTTTCTGTACTATTTGCTTGCACCGTACCTTGCTAGCACGACATTGTTATCATATCTGATAGCAGCTAAAGCTGCGAAACAAAACGAAGAAAAGATTGAGATGATTAAAGAGTAAAATTCTTTAAACGAAAAAAATCTAATAATTGTAGAGAAGTTTGTTGAATACTAAAAATTCGCCTTTGTAAATCTTTGTGCACAACATCAATGAATCCATAATTTGTATAGATTGTATTGGTGTCCCACAAAAACTAATTGTAAAGGCGTTACATGTGACATGTCTTAGCTTTTTTTCTAGTTAGATCACACAGTCTCTTGTTACAATGGAGTCAGTCATCAAAGTCCTTTCTCAAGAGTTGCAAAAGAAATTGTATTTGCCTGTGAGAAAGGGTAACAATAAAAATAATAGAGATTGTAGCAACCTCGATGGAAATTATCATACAATGACAGAGAATTAGTGAGAGAGAAATATGGAGAGAGATAATAAGGGAGTAAAAGACGGAAAGGTGAGAGAGAGAGAGAGAGAGAGAGAGAGAGAGAGAGAGAGAGAGACAAAGAGAGAGAGAGTGAGAAGAGAAAGAGAATCAGTGATATAATTATGTTCTAAAAAATAAATACACAATCAAACAATTAGGAAAAAAAAACCAGTTTCACTTTCGACCTTCCATTTTGTGCGTTAAAACAATAATGCCTGATCAAAGCAGATTTGAGCGTGACCTCCCTGTCACCTGTGAGTACTCCTGCTCAAGCACAAATCTCACGCTTCACTCACGTTCACTGTTAGGGCCCATAAAAACGGACGTCCGTCCTTCCAAACGCATGCTTCTCCGCATAAGTGTCGCGAGAAACTTATGGGACATAAAACCAAATTAGAAGCTAAACGAGTGTTTATGTCTGTGAGCTTACGCATCCTGTCACGCGTGTTTTTACAGGCAGGAAATCAAAACGAATCATTAAAAGGCTTTGCTGAGCTGAGGCAGTGGAGCCAGCTATTGGAACTAAAGCAAAGGCATAGGAAGCAGCATCACGTTCCTGATTAGTACTAATGTATAACTTTCTAGGGGAAGAGCAGATATTTTTCGAGAAATGCTGGTTTGTGAATAGGTGTGGATTATGATTGTACTGATACAGATTTTTCTTCAGATTTTACTCATTTATTATTAAAGAGTGGATAGCTCGACATGTTTCTCTATTCAATTTATCACTTTATCCTTAATCTACTAAAGTGATTCAGAAAATATGAATCATTAAATAAAAAGACACTGACCTTTTCGTAAATTTCGTTAATATTATATTTTTTAGATTTATTTTTTTCAATTAAAAAAAAATCTCATTTCCACTAAAAGGAATTTTCACAGCGACTTATGAGACCGAGTATGTGTATGAGTGTATGTTGTGCGTGTGTGTCTATTCTTCGGAAGAGAGACAGAGAATCTACATTCTCGCATCATAAGATCTGAGATTATCACTGAAGTGAAACAGGGTGTGAAGATATTGGTCGCGTGTCCATTTGAACCGAAGCGTAGAGACACAACACACGTGTTTAGAGACTGTGGGTTAGTACACACACGTGTCAGCCTAAATAAGCCTGGAAATTAATATTGAAAACAGTCTGATTTTCTTGTGAGGAAAAATATTAACTTTGTCTTTGATGTGTCATTTTGAGAGTATATGTTTCATTATACCTGGATTGATGTGTCGTTTATAATGAAACAAATATATCGTTTTTTATTTGTATTTGCGCTTCTCTCATTCTAATACCAGCAATAAATACAAAACATTTCGTTTATCTGCCTTTAGTCGTGCACGTTTTGTCATAATGTATTGGTATAGGCCTAAACTTAATTTGGTAGCTGTTCTCTTCGCCCTATTTTTATTTATTTCCAGTAATTCTATTATCTAATTTTGTGCGCCTCAATTCTCTTTCTTTATTTGCCTTCCCTCTCTGTCTGACTCTCCCTCCTTTCCCCTCTTATTTTTCTCCCTCCCCCCCTCTCTCTCTCTTTCTCTCTCCCTCTCTTTTCATTCTTTGTAGAATATAATATCAAAAATGAATTAAGTTTGAATTAATTGGAGCAGACATTGGCGATTGTGGCCCTATCGTCGAGCTTGTTCTCAGTCAAGCTCATAAGACTGTTTAGTTGTTCCTGCCATTCACTATTACCCATGAGCTAAGTGTTTCTATGAAAGTTATTCTGTCTACCTCTACTGCGTTGCTAAATGTAACTAAATTCCTCCTCTCTCTATCCATCTATCTATCTACCAGATCTCCTTTACTCTCTCTCTCTCTCTCTCTCTCTCTCTCTCTCTCTCTTTCTTTCTCCAATCTCTTTCTCTTTTCTTTATCTCTCTCTGTCTCGTTGCTAAATGTTGCTGAAAGCCTCCTATCTCTTTCTCTCTCTATCAATCTACATATCTACCAGATCTCCTTTACTCTCTTTTTCTCTCTCTGTCTCTCCCTCTCTCGCTCTCTCTTCTTTCTCTTTTCTTTATCTCTCTCTCTCTCTCTCTCTCTCTCTATCATCTTTCCCCTCTTCTACTCCCTTATTATCTCTCTCCATATTTCTCTTTCACTAATTCTCTGTCATGGTATGATAATTTCCATCGAGCTTGCTACAATCTCTATTATTTTTTATTGTTACCCTTTCTCACAGGCAAATACAATTTCTTTTGCAACTCTAGAGAAAGGACTTTGATGACTGACTCCATTGCAACTGACTCCCTCTCTCTCTCTCTCTCTCTCTCTCTCTCTCTCTCACTCTCTGTCTCTCTTACTTCTACTGTTACCCTTCCTCACATAGTCTTAAGAACCATCTGCTGCTGAGAATGATGCTTTAACAAAGAGCCAAGCTGGTCTTCTAGGAAGTGCAGATAAACCTGTTCTTTTTTTCCATGAACAGAACCAAATACAAAAATGTGATGTGGCACAGGAAAGCCAGGACAGACGTAAAATTTTGACATATAGAGATATTGGTACCAAATGAAAGGTCTGGTTTAGCTGAATACAGTGCAGTTTAAATTTTTTGTCTATCTTTATTACAGTCAAATTTATGACATTTCAAAGACAAAAAAAATTCTTAAAAAGTGAAACTGAGATAATCGCATTCAAGGTTTTTAGACTTTTAAAGCAAAAAATATGTGTATGGTTACAGTAAACAATAACAAATGTGGCCACCTTTCGTAGTCTTGTGGCAAATTTTGGGTAAAAAATTTAAAAATTGATATGCTCAACATAATCTGCAGCCCTTATTTAGCTGGAAGAATGTTTTTTCTGAAAATTCATAATATAGACGATTTTTGCGTGTCGCAAAGTCATAGACCCATTGAATTTTTTGTGAACGAACATGCGATGCTTTACAGTATGCGCACTTCTTCCCGCTTCGTTGTATTTATGCGCACTATGTTTATTTTAAGAGAGCAAAAGAAGAGCTTTCATTAATTTTGATATGCGGTATAGTATGGTATGTTACAGCCGTGTCTTTCCACAAGGATTTTGAAGTTAGACTTTTATAAACACGTAACAACAAAATCTTGAGCAACATGGCACGATACATACCTAAACAAAATCCCCCACAAAATAAACACATTTCTGGGTTGAATTTTACTTTTATATTTTGGGAAACATTAAATAAAAGGCTAATCTTTCACAATATGTAAAGAACTCATTTTTTTTTTTAGATTTAAAGTTGATCGACTATTTTTGACGTTTGTGTCGTTTTGTTGTTGGCGACTTTGTCCGGATTTTCCTGTGCCGCCACACTTTTATCAATGCCTTTAAGTCTTGTTTACGAGATAAGAATACCCTGTAGATCAAAGCGTCTTTACAGATGAATAGTTAAAGCTGTTACACTAAGTTTAGTAAAGTCGATAATGTGATTGAAAGATGCAGACAAACTGAAGAAGACTTGTTTGTGTTTTATCTGACTCATAGCTTTCTTTATGGAGTAAATTTGTAGTTTTACTTTTAACTAGCTAAAGATATTATAGCGGGTAAAATAACACGCTTTCAAGGCCGATCGAGTTCATAAAAACATGACGAGGATACCAGAAATGATAGAGAAAAATTATTTAAACTCAATTTTAAGTTGTGCGAGGAAAAAACCGAAAAAGCAGCTACAATAACATCAAAAAACGTAAAATAAAAAGAATAACAGGATAATAGAAGTGTATTTGAATTTTAAAAATGTCTACACAACACATCACGTAGTTTATAACTGTTTCATCTATAGAGTTTAACGTTGAATAAAATACATCTTATTTTTTGGTGGGG
>BLXT01006265.1:612302-622371 GCA_019648995.1 Plakobranchus ocellatus | reverse complement strand
GAAATTTTTAAAGGTGTAATTTATTCTTTATGATCTTGGTTTTCTTCTATTTAGATTTTATTGCTTCATAATTCCTTCTTTTACACGAGTAGGCAGAAATATCATTTATCCATTCCTCAAGTGTTTTGTTAATCTAGTTTAAAAATGTTTCTTAGCAAGTGGCGCCAAAATAAGATTGACAGAATACTTGAACCAGTTACAGACGCCCAAAATGTTGTTTAGAACCGAACTAAAACTAGACCATCCTTATGGCAATAACTTGTGGCAGAATGTGACTTGTGGCTGAGATTTCTGTGCTGCATTTTGTGACACACTGGTCTGTTGCTTTTGCCGGGGCAAGGCTGTTTTATTTGTTTCATGTATGCTATCGAAAGTTTTATGAGTTTAAGGGGATTTAGAATGAGAATTCTTTAAAAAAAAGAACGTAAATGTCTGTTTACCCTTGTGTCAAATGTAAATAATCTCAAGCATATTATAATATTAGTAAAATATACCTAAATACATACATAATAAATATTGACAGGCGATATTTAGCTGATGATTTTTGTTATTCGCTTTAAGGAAAAAAAAATGCTAAATTAAAAAATTGTATTGATCTAAAGATTTGATCTGCACTCTCAATGATAAATTATATTTAAGCATACATAGTTGTAAAAAGCGTTAAAAGATTTGAATTCTTTAAAATTACGCCTGTTTCTAATTTCATTTTAGTTTCTTAAACTACAAAAAAACTGATTTAATTATCTCATTTCTAAAATGTTTATCAACATAGAAAGTTGATGAGAACATTCTTCCAGTCATACTCGTCACTATGATAACGGTTATCATACTGAGCCATCAACTAAAATTAAAAACTCAAAAGAATAAAGCGAATACTAAAGCTGATAGTTCAGAGTTCCATCGACCTTTTCTTATACAGATTCAAGCCTATCTGATCTTAAAATCCAGCTATCCGACGTTTTAGCGTTTAGATGTATTTAGCCTAAATAATGAGCAAACAAGCAAACTTCATGTTGCATTAATGGGTGTGACATCAACAACAAGAAAAGCTCCATTATAATTAAATAAAACAAAAAATGACAAAATAAACCATGGAACTGATCATATTGAAAAATAAACCAAAATGTTAAAAAAAAAAAAAAAAAAAGAAACATTTTACTCACGGCAAGTGCCTGTGTGAAAAAAAAAAAGAGAAAGTTTAGCCATCTGTACACGTTTAGGGCATTGTTCCAAAAAAGCTTCGTTAAAACAGAATATTTTTATTCGTAATAGTGATAGTAATATCAGCATCATCAACAACAACAGAAACAACAAAACACAAACAGCAGCAACGGCAACAACAGTAACAACAACAACAACAGAAAAAGTAAGAACAACAGGAGTTTCACACAAGAAGCTTACTTGGTTTCGTTTTTACTTCAGGCAAGTTATAATCGTACCGCACTGCTCCTCGTTTGCCAGGCCATGTCAGAGACAACATTCCATGACTCATTTCTAGTGCTGTTACTGTAAAGTTGGCTTTGAGCCGATACCTATCCACTCCAACCTGTTCACAGCTGCAGCCATTTGGAAAAGATTGTTTTGTGACACAGAGACCATTTTGGCGATCTGAAAAAGGTGTGCAGAACTGTGGGGAAAGAAATACCGTGTTCTGAGATTTTTGTGTATAAATATAAATTATATACTTTGAAACTGTCATACGAAGAATCTTATTGCTTTTTAATAGTAAAAACTGAAGAAGCTTATGCTTTCTAGGCGCCATATTCACACAAGATCTCCTCATTTCATTTATGTGAGTTTTTGAATACCTATTTATCTCACATATATATATATATATATATATATATATATAAGATTATCAGTTACAATGAGACAAGGAGAGGTCGAGACTACAGATATTGATATCCAAACCGGACATCATCGCAGAGAGGTCACTAAATGCCGCGATCTTCGGAAAGCCCATGCAGTTTTTCACCCATTCTGCCTTCTTACCAGCCGTCATTATGAGTCACTCCCATAACAGCATCCTATGCCCTAACCTATTGTACTCTACGTTGCTCTAAATGAAGATCAAGATTAAAACGTGTCCCTAAATCTAAAAACCAAAAACTTTCAGATTCTTCTGAGTCTGGCCGATGAGAAACTAAGTCTTTACTGTCACCCTTATGTTTCAAATCACCTACAAAATCATCAACATCTGCAACGTCATCTTAACCTCTTGAAACATTTATTCTACAACTTCTTCGTCGGAAAACACCTTTTGGCACTGGCAAGCAGCCATTGCTGTGTTGTTTACGTTTTTTGCTAAAAAAAGATTTTAACCCAGTCATTTATGATCAAAATAGCTGTTGGTAAATGGAGCTAAGGTCAAACATGCAAACCTGTACAATTTTCTGTCAGGCGTCAATGAAATCAACACAAATATAAATATATTAAACTAGATCAAGCCATTCTCTATGGGCATACTATAAAATCCTGTAGTTGTTTGAAAGATTTACAAAACACCGTTTTATAACCGTATTTAAACCTTGTTAAGTTTGCGAAACAAAACATACATTTTTATAACAATCATGTTCCGGAAGTTTGTACGCCGCATGTCAAAACTAAAAGACTAAAAACGCAAATTTTGTTTTTTTGAGAATATCTTTAAATGAAATGATAAAAAATAGCAATGGGTTTTGCTTTTGATCAATATGTTTAGTGTCCGAACGATCGCAAAGTTTTACTGAAGTGAGTCTTGCATTTTGTGTCCAACGGTGGGCACAAATTATAACAGGCCATCTAGTGCTACATCTTGAATAAATTAACCTTGGAAAACGAAAACAAAGATCAATAAGTATACAAACTCACGGGCGTTGCTTCACTTAGCTTCCCATTGCCTCTGATTTTATATTCAAAACGTGGACCGTCAGCTTTCTCATAGCTGTACACGGAATGGTTTTTCGACACATCAAGTTCTAACAATGTGTAGTCTACGCCAAGCACTTGATATTCCTCGGTACAGGTAAAGTAGGAACTTTTTCGGAAAACGTAAATTTTAGGTAGCGCTAGAAAAACAAAAATCAGGCGAAATTAACAGTGACAAAATTCTTTGTGTAGAATATCAACATCATGAAGATGGAGGCAATGTCGCTGTTGAGGCTGATGTTGCGAATGATTTTTATGATAATGTTTGTAATGTTAGCTGTAGTATATAAATGCCGTTGAGAACTTTGATGTTGACAATGAGGTGGAGAAATTAAGTGAAGCTTTTAGTGATGAATAAAGTGATCGTTTGAGGACTGTAATAATGATATTGAAGGTGATTGCCACTGACGTTTATGAAGATGCCGTAAATGATGGTGCTATGATTTTAAAGGCGATAATAATTATGTTTTTGCTGCGAGTGATATTTCAAAGAAGGTGTTTATAATGTGTTGTTAGAGTTACCATTGCTAATGGTATTTCAGATGTTGTGAATGTGTGCGTGTGATATCTTCAATGACAATTTTCAGGCAGTAAATTGATATTTATGAGGATGTGTGAATGGTGATATTGTCAATGATATATTTAAATAATGATATCAATGTAATATTAAGAATGTATTAATAATAATAATAATCCTATTAGTGCTGTTGAGCATGAGAGTGTTCCTGATAATGAGAATATGTTTGGTTGTGACAATGATAGTGATGACAGCGTAAGAAATTATTTCACCTCCATACCTAATGTTTTACTAAAAAATGAAGCACTGCATGGTACTCGCATGTATCTCCATATTTGTTTTCCGTCTGATATGAATAGATAAACACTGAGTATGAATTTCTCAGAAGCAGCAAAACCCACGTTGCTCAAATAATGCAATATTAGCTTTTTATTCTTTCTCTTCTCCGGCTTGCAAGTTTGGAAACCCCACGGATTTTAAAATGTAACTATTGTAATTATAGCTGTATCAAAAGATATACCACAATTTAGGTATTAAAAAATAGGCATCTGAGTTTCACGCTGTAACAGAGTTACTTAAGTGCTATTTAATAATTTTGTTTCATGTCTGGCTCCATGCATATCTTGCAGAGTTTGAAACAGAATTTTCTGCAGGAATCGGGATTCTTTGCACAAGCAAGCGTATTTTTAAAAACTAATTTTTTTTTCAATAGCCGACTTAAATGTCTACAGTCTTAGATTTTTATTTTCAGACTTTTTGCAGAATATCATTACTTGGGGCTGCGCATCGTAGGAGTTAAACAGAATTCTAATGAACATTCTGCACCCCGTATGGCAAACTAAATTTTACAAGATATATTCCCATTTACAGAGTCGAAATTTTCAAGTTACATTATGTTTTGGAAGGAGATTCAATAACCAGATATTATAAAAATTGTTTTGTTTCTTCGGCTCTCCTACTTTCAAATAAAGTGCTGATGTCTTCGACTTTATCTGGGGACTCAGTTTGAACTTAATCATTGTTTTTGCCTGGAGGGCCTTTTTTAACTATTGCCAACTTCAGTGAGTTAAAAAATATGAGCGTATAGTGTCATATTGATAATGGCACTAGTCGTTATATTTCTAGGATTAATGTTCATTAAACTACACCGTTGACCAAATATATGATCCCTTCCGCCCTTTTCCTCACTCTTTTTTTCCCTAAGACATACCCTTACAAAATATACTTACGGCATTGTTCTGTGAAAAAAAAAATGGAACAATTTATCAACATTAACAAATGCATTCTATTATGTGCGAACAATAAACAATCACATTTTGGAAATATAGGTGTGTGCATGCTGTGTAATTTTAGCACTTACTGGGAGACAGACAAGAGAGAGTGAGTGAGTGAGTGAGAGAGAGAGAGAGAGAGAGAGAGAGAGAGAGAAACGGAGAAAGAGAGAGAGAGATAGAGAGAGAGAAATAGAGAGAGAGAGAGAAAGAGAGAAAGAGATAGAAAGAGAGAGAGAGAGAAACGGAGAATGAGAGAGAGAGAGAGAGAGAGAGAGAGAGAGAGAGAGAGAGAGAGAGAGAGAGAGAGAGAGAGAGAGAGAGAGAGAGACATACAGGCAGAAAGATGGACAAAAAGATTTACAGATGATTGTCTTGAGGTCGATTCATATTGAAGCCAAAACACGGCAAGAAATCAGAGCAGCCGTCACTTGATATTAGAGGCGATAATGTATCCGATGCAAATCGTAGCTGTAATTAAGGCACATGTCAGTGTGTGAGGTAACCCCTTTCAGCTATTGGTCTATACATCTCGTTATGAATTAGAGCTGATATTTCTCTAAAGTGGCTACTGTGCAGCCATAGCTTAGCTCAAGGTTGTCAGTCTTCAGTTATCCTGGAACTAAATTAACCAATCAAGTTTATAGTTCAATATTTCTTTTAAATGTTCTAAGACTCCAACCTATTTAAGCGATTGTTTATAGGTGAAACGTTTATTTTCTATCTTTAACCTTTGATATAAATACTTTCATAATAACAAATACAAACAAAAAGCTTACTGTCTTTCATTTTTACTTCGGGCAAGTCATAATCATATCGAACAGGCCCGCGTTTGCCAGGCCAAGTCAAGGAGATTTGTCCTTGGCTCATTTCTTTGATCCTTATGGTAAAATTAGCTTTGAGTCGAAACGTGTCGTTTCCAACGTTTTCGCAGCTGCAGCCGTTTGAGAAAGAATCTTTTGTCACACAGAAACCATTTTGAGGAATAGTAAAAGGATTGCAGAACTGTGAAAACGAAAAAGTGTGTAGATCAAAACTGCCTGTTAAGAACGCAAATAAAAGTCACATTTGTAAATGTGAATTTTTCTTAGAAAAATGTATGCTCTTTTTCTCAAGTAGACATTGTAAAATGAAGAATTAGTAATCACAATCAGATACAAAATTTTCTGCTCTACAGTGCTGAAAAAAACCTTATGCTACTTAATTTTTTTTCCCAATTCCTCATCCAATTAAGATAATTTCCTCTTTATTTTGCGAGACAACCTTCTTGTTTTTGGACTTGAAAGAGAGAAATTCGAGGGAATAAAACCAAATAAGACTCTTGTAACTTCGAAAAAAAAAGATTTAATTTCTAGAATTTAACACCATTAGACTAGGACTGGGTCGAGTTCGTCACATAATATGAATTCATTTGGAATCATTTTCTAGACCGCTTTCGACCATAGAAAATATGCAAATGTTACGATGATTATATATTTATATATAAGAAGTGTACTAGTATAGCCTTGCTTAATCTTCCATGTCTCCTTGTTTTGTATTCAAAACGCGGCCATAGATCTTTCTTAAAGCTGTATCTGGAACTGTTGCCGGACACACCAAGCTCCAGTAGTGTGTAGTCCTCACCTACCACCTGATAATCCGCAACACAGTTGAAGAATGGTTCGATTTGAATTACTTTAATTTCTGGTTCAGCTGGAAACAGAGGCAGAAAGAAACCTGCAACACCACACTTATGATGGTGATGCTGCTGAGTATGATGATGGTGATGATGATGACAAGATGATGATGACAAGATGATGATGGGGATGATGATGATGATGATGATGATGATGATGATGATGATAATGATGATGATGATAAATTGTGTTTCATAATTATCCGATGAATTATTAACACTGATGATATCTTTTGCAAATTTCTCCTCGAACAGCAAACTTAATTTGGGAATGCGAGAAACTGAAACATAAGCGTTTGCCTGTAAGAAGATTTTTCAGCTATGTGCAAGTGAAATCCAGTTGATAAAAGTTTGTAGACACAAAAGAGTGTAAGATTCAGACATGCGAGAGAAGAGAATACTCATGGTGCCTTAAAGTAAAGCACTGGCTCTAGTTCTGATAAAGGTATTATCCACTTACTTCAGAAAAATAAAGTCAATTCTATGAAGAGGTCGTAGACGCGATCGAAAGTAATCTTAATTTTCTACAGATCTATGTAAGTCAAACTATACATTTTTAAAGACTTCAAATTTGCCTTCTTAAATTATTACCACCGAAACGTTACTCCATATGAAATAAGTATACAAAAATTAGTTGCGTGACGTCTCACGGATCATGGAACATATTTAGCATTTAGAATTGACCCTCAGCTGCATAGTTGCAATCTGCCAAAGACATTTTCATATATATATAATTATATATATACAACATTTTTCTATCGGATCGAGAGTACAAAAGTTTTGTATATTGGGACCCATGGTCTTAAGGTTTATTTATTCTATGGGTGGATTTTTACCCTTTACGTATTTATGCGAAAAAAGCAGTTGTTTTAAATTTAATGAGGGCTCTATCTTTGGAAACTCGCTTTAGTCGCAAAAGAGTCTTATCACAACCTTTTAGTGCATAGGAATTATTTCTTTACCCGTACCGTAATTTTTTATGTTGGACTAAGTATCTAGGCTCTAAGTATTTTCTCTGATCTCAGAGATGTGTGTTTTCTCTCTTTTTTCATTTGAAATATACAGATTGCAAGAACCAATACTAAGCCAAGATTAATACTTTATCACTTTATTATTCCTTGTAAAGAAATATAAACATGTTATACATCCAGCCAGCCTTTAAAATAATAATTAACCTCATATTTTAAACTCAGAGACTGTTGCAATCATAAGATAAAGATAACTGTGCCGAATGGCTCTGTGCAATAACTAACACCGAATAAAAGAGATTGACAGTGCTGCTTCTTATAAAAGATGGGTAAATTGCAATGGAATTTGAAGCAAAATCACCTAGGAGATTTCGCCAGCTTATAACTTCTTGAAATGAAGAGATGAAGCTTCTGCGGGCCTATTTTTAAATGTTTTCTTTTATAGCTGATGAATATCTCAATTACGATACTTTTCTTGCTTTATGGTGTAACCCGGCCCCAGCTGTCCAATTTAGAAATTGAAATAAAACAAAGTTTTCAATTGTTCTCTTTTTCACACAGCAAAATACAAGTATCGAAATATATTGACCATTTCAATCACAAATGCGAATTTCACAAGTCTATACATCGAACACCAAGAAAACATATGAAAAAAGAAAAAAGGCTTGAAAATATAATGTTTAGCGTGTAAACTAATTATAACTCTTACTTTTAATGTATTTTTTTTTAGATCGAAATGAAAACCACAGATCTTGGTTAGATCAGTAAATGAGGCATTTCCATTTACCGTTCGATGGCTATATCTTAAATTTGTGGTTGAATTGCACCTTCAATTGTTCACTGTATTACCAAACTTATTTGCAATGAAATGTGGATTTCTCTTTGACACTTTCAAAACCTCAACAAAGGCTATCTTTTCTTTACGTTATAAATTATTATGCAGTTAGTATCTCTAGCAGGGATGATTAAAACAGACATCACTCAAAATAAGTATGAACAGATTTTCAGTGACCAATGACAAAATTTAAACGTTTTTTTTTTGTTTAATTAAACAGAAGAAAGTACAAGGTGTTGTAATTGATCATAGCACAGTATAAGGAAACAATAAAGGTCAATTAATCTTTGAATTGTAAAGCTGTTCTCAATAAATGTTTGCAATCATGAATTTTTTAAAAATGGTCTTGAAAAAATTTATCATGCTAAAATCTTAGTTTAAATCTGAGGAAAAGTGTTTTCCTGTATGCAAAAAGTAAACAAGATACTTAAACTCAAATTAATGAATCTAAATAATGGAGTACAATTATCTGTTAAAAGCAGGTATTTTGTACTGACACTGCTTTTTTGCTGCACTATCTGAAGACTATATTCATGTATATGCATACGGTTGAGAGAAAACAAGAGATTAGCATTGCAATATTAGACCCAACCAATCCATCTAATGTCGAAAAGTTGAAAATGCACATACACGACATTCTGATATTACGCAAAAAAATATGATAGTTAAGTTTAAACAAGTGTCTGTTGAAAAAAAAAAGTTTTACTTTTAATGTCAACCTTTTCAGAGTAGAGATAGGTAAATATGCCTTGAACAATTTGAGAAAAGAAAAACCTATTAAACAAAGGGAAGTCAGACGTGTAAATTGATACATTACTTCCACGTATGAAACAATTTTTTTTAACTGGCTCACACAATCTGTAATCTTTATAAATTTTACATTTGCATACAGAGTCCTCTTTAAGATAATCTGATTGTGATGCTGATGGAGATGCCAGAGCTTTCTTCGTTCAAATTTAATCATCGTGACGAACTTGTTGACGTTGATAGTGATGGTGACTTCGTCGTGCCTTGACCTAGTTAGTGAGCCTGGTGACCAGAAATATGGTGTAGATGGTGATAGGTGTACAGAGCGAGATGGACATTATTCACACATAAAAAAAAAACAAACGATGCAGTTTGCATTGCATAAAAAAGAGATAAATCCATGACCATTGAACAGACAGTAAACTTAAGTTACACATCCAAGGTATGATAGTCACATTTCTTAGTCACAAATCTGTACATACAATAAAATGGACAATTATTGTTACCGCCTTGCCCGTGTTGAATCACACATGTTCACCACCTTTTCTATTATGTTATAATTTATATCTCTGCGACCATTTTGTTTTGCCCCATACGATTATTTTCCACGCTGAAGCGTTATAAATCTTAAATGTTGTAGCATTAGCGGAAGCGTTATAGATTATATTATAGCGTTAGCTAAAGTATTTTAGATCTTTTTTTTATAACAATGTTAGCTGAGGCGTTTTAGATCTTTATTATATACCATTCAATCAAAATATTCAAACGTGGTAAAGAGCCAAAACGACGTTAAAGTGTGGTAAAAAGGACTTTTGAAAATAATATTGCTTATGTACTTACGGCAAAAATAACAAATACCTAAAAGGAAGGTCTGCATCATGAGGCACATCAAACGATTCGAGAAATATTTGAACAGTTTTAACTTTTAAGTCCTATTACCTTATTTTCAAATACCTGTCCAAGGCTAATTTTTTTTGTCTATGAAAACAACATGCGTTGAGCGAGAAAAGAGTCAAAGGTTTACTCTCAAAATATGAACGTCTATAGCGCACACAGTGCTACAATCCTTCAATTTTTGTTGGCATTAATAAACTGTCATTTTCCCTGTCTTTTTTAAACTTTAAATTCTATTTTAGCTGATCGATAAAA
>BLXT01006265.1:589269-600231 GCA_019648995.1 Plakobranchus ocellatus | reverse complement strand
TATATCGAACATTTAGAAGGGAACCCTCAAGCTTCGGTTTAAAAAAAATAATTTACTTGTTGTAGGGGTACTGTTTGTCTTCTGGTTTTTTTTTTCGTGGGTGTAGGCGACGTAAGTAGATTTGCTTTTTCTTGGTGCTTAAGTAGTTTTCAGTTTTGTTTTTCAGGCGTGTCACGGGGCCAGTGAGGAGCCAGGAGGAGCATTTGTTGCGAGAGAGAAGCACAGACGCACAGTAACAGAGACAACACAGTTGAGTAGACATGTGTGGTGGCTGTTTCTGTGGTGACATTGTGATTTACACATTGTTGGCCGGTGGGCCTTGCTCCTAACTTTTTCTTTTTTTTTCTCTCTCTCTCTTTTTTTTTTTTTGTGTGGGCGGTTGGAGGGATCTGGTGTTGTGACCTCTCTGTCATTGCACCAGACGTTCTTGTTCTTATCGTTTGTTCTGAGTGTGTATAGTGTTTTTTCTTTACTTCGTTTCGCGGCCTATCCTATTTATTGTTTTTTTTTTTTTTACAGGTGTTTAAAATCGTGGCCGGACTCGAAGTATTGAATTGATATTCATTAAGATCGGAGGTTTATCTCTCAGTGATCTCTCGCACAGTTTCTCGACCGTCTTTTTACACATACTGCCCACAGGCTCTAGAAACTTTTAGTTACGCAATGCACGGGCTAATTAGGTCAATTGTGCACAAACAAAGCGATGCCAGAAAAGATAAGAAGCTACCTTTTCATATGCAACACAAAGCATAAGCTCAAACAAACGGCCCTCAAAGTAAAAAAATATGCTTCCATCTTAAAAAGATCAAAGCAGTGTTCTTCACCGATACGAAATCTGTTCTACAGGGCTCCAAAAGCTACAAAAAGCTCCTCTAGCCAACGATCACTACGGTTCTAGCAGAAATAGCCCGAACAACAGCAAGGGCTACATTCTAAGGGATTCAAGGGCACTCCAAGTCCCAGGTAATGAAGTTGTAAACAGGCTGGGTAAAGATAGGAGTTCCATGATACAAATAGACAGATAAGAGTTACAAGTAGGGCAAAAAGTCTTATGAAAACAACAGTCACAGCTTGATAGAATGAAAATTACCCATCATACTACAAACAGGAACACTACTACCAAACAGAAAATGCCAAACCTAGATGTTTAGATAACATGCAAGCCAAAACAGACTTAAGAAGCACACGTTCACAAAAAAACTAAAAGGTGGAGAGACTCCCGATTGCCAATGCGGATTTCAGATGTGAAGGTCAAATAACAGAGCACTTAACGCAGTCGTATCCAAATAATTGGCTCTAAGAAATTCGAAAAGGAGACCTCCCCCTCCCCCCGCTCCCCCTGAACCCAAAAACTGAGTGGCTCACTCGAAGACCTAACCCCCCACAACATACTTTGTGCCAGCCATTGATATCCAGATTTAACGACTTAATAGCCAAAGAAGAGTCTCGAAAGAGGAGATGTGGAAGAAAACTAGTTGTACACGATTAATTGTGTCTTGGTGCCATGCTGAGTGTGACATTCTGGTTTCATATATTTCGTCCTACCTGTGATGATTCCTAAGAACAGATTCAGCAGAACGAATGCTGTTTCAAACATAATTGTGTAACCTGCAAAGAAAATGACAAGAAGTTAAAAACTCACGGATTGCGATTAGATAAAAAACCTTAAATGTTTGTTTTTTTGTTATGAGAATATCTGTAGCGAGTGTTCGGCTTCATTTCAACCGCATGTCTCCTGCCTAGTGGTTTGTGGAATCGAGTCAAAGATTGAAACCCTATTATTATGTCACTAAAAAGGTGAGAAAGTATGCAGATATCACACTCGCAGAAATGTATAAATAAGTTAAAGGATAATCTGAAGATGCAATTATGGTTGAGGAAAATGAAATAAATAATACAGTTATTAAATCAAACTTATAAGAACATACTGAACAACACAGAGTAAGTTTTGCCCATTAGGCTTTATCAAGTTAAAAATATACGTATACGTAAACACACATTCATATATATGCGAACACATATTAACAGATATAAGGGCATTTACACATACACCTACACACGCATACAATTAAAGTATACTAAGAACAATATTATGTGAATTATTGAATGTCTAATAGAGGGAGAGAGAGAAAAGAGAGAGAGAGAGAGTTAGAGAGAGACAGAGAGACAATTATGGATTAGATACTCAAAGAAGAGCAGAAGAAGAAGAGCTTATCCTTTTAAAATAAAGTCTATAACCAAGAAATCTTCACATAACAGTTGTTTTAAAAATGATCCAATGGTGTTTCTTTAATGGTGAAACAATATTTTACAATAATAATCAGCCAAGACATCAAGCAGCTAACGCAATGAAGCTATAATCTCACTCCACAGGGCTTACTCACTCCAAGACCGGGAGTCTTCACTAGACTGACTTACTTTGATTTCGTTCCCTACAGAAAAACTATGAAGAGTAAACATATGGCCCATGAGTGTAAACACAAATAGTCTATCCTTATAGCCTTTGCTTGTGACACTCATCTCTCTCTCTCTCTCTATCTCTCTCTCTCTCTCTCTCTCTCTCTCTCTATCTATCTATCTCTCTATCTATCTCTCTCTCTCTCTCTCTCTTCGTATATATATATATATAACATAAATACATATATTCAAATATAATGCAGTAATTATTGCTAATATCTTGTTTGAAACGATGTCTCTTAATTTTAGACCTAGATGAAGAGAGGAGAAAAAAATATGTTGCACTGAGATCCTAAGCGAGATTTTAAATACATAAGCTCGATTCTAGATCTAATTTAGATCTACATTAGATCTAAATCAAAAAAATAAAAATGAAACACAAAAAACGAAAAAAAAAAAAAAGACTGAAAATCTCACAGAGGCTCTACATCTAAACCTAGATCTTGACTCTTACAAATGTGTTAAAAAAGTGTCGATCTTATTCTAGATATAGATCTATATCTGGATCTATAGATTCTTTTAATAAAATCTTAAGTCTGATGAGTAGAATGTTAGCAAAATTATAACTTAAAAAACATTTCCTGTTTAAAATCATTTATAATGAATTACCATTGAAATATATCAAAGAATGCTGTTCACATCTAGGTGTATTAACATTTTCAAGATCTTTCGATCTAGATCTAGAATATAGATCTAGTTTAGATCTTTGAAAAATTAGATATCTCGTTTTATTTTTTTAAAGTTCAGAATGTAGCTGAATGATTAACGGTCAATTACTAATGGAGGAAAGAGAGGAATTTCCGGTGAACTTTAACCTTTTGCCGTCATCAATAAGATTGTTTCTTCATTGGTGAGAAAAGTCTGATTAAATAATAATAATACAAAGTAATAATAATAATAGTAATAATAATAATAATGATAATAATAATAATAATAATAATAATAATAATAATAATAATAATAATAANNNNATTATAATAATAGTAATAATAATAATAATAATAATAATAATAATAATAATAATAATAATAATAATAATAATAATAATAATATTTGCTCTCACAATTAGTTTACACTAGATATGAGGAGTGCACGCATTAGTTCAACTCTGCCTTAAAAAAGCTCAATTCTTTTTTTAAACATAACGCCCAACTCTATATTATACATAAATTCATATATATATATATATATATATATATATATATATATATATATATATATAATATATATATATTCTACCTACGTACGTCCTACGAGGCTCTGTCCCTCCACTGCAGAATGTAGCCCTCCGCAACACGTCTCCATTCGTCTCGTCTCTCGCATCTCTGCTCCACGTATTTCCCTTCGTCTTCACAATGTCGTCTCGCCATCGCCTTGCTTGTCTTCCTCTTGATCTTTTGTCGTTCCTGGGTTGCCATTCGGTGACTCGTAGGGTCCATCTGTTGTCCTTTAATCTAGCCACATCTCCAGCCCATTTCCATTTTTGTTTCGCCACAAAGTCTACGATGTCTTGTATTTGTGTTCTTTTTCTTATCTCACTGCACTTCACTCGGTCTGCCAGCTTTATTCCTTGTATCTTTCTCTCCATTGCTCTTTGTGCAACTCTTAACTTTTGGGTCGTAGCTTTTGTCAATGACCAAGTTTGGCATCCGTAGGTCATGGTGGGGAGGACACACTGATCGTAAACTTGTCTTTTTAGAGAAATGGGCATTTTGTCGTCTAAGAAAATCTCTCTGTTTCTTCCGAAGCAACTGCAGCCTGCTCTTATTCTACATGTTACTTCTTCCTTTGTTGTGTCTTTCAGATAGATTGTTTGACCCAAATATTTGTAGCTTTCGACCTTCTCAATTTTTTCCTTGTCTATGGTGATGTCTTTGTTGCTTTCAAAATTATTCATGTATTTCGTTTTTCCTTTGTGCCTTTTAAGCCCTGATTTTAGACTGACAGCACATTCAGTTGTTCCTCCATGTTCTCTACTTTTTCTGTGACAAGTGCAACGTCGTCAGCAAATCTGAGATTCGTAAGTGTTTTGCCGTCGGCATTTAACCCGTGTTCCAGGTCTGCTTTGCGGAATATCATCTCAATGGCCGCTGTGAACAGTTTCGGAGAAATCGGATCCCCTTGTCATACGTTTCATTTATGTTGATTTTTCGTAATGCATCAAAGATGGAAAAATGTTCTTCGGAGTCAAATGCTTTTTCGTAGTCAATAAAACCAGCGCAAAGTGGAAGGTTGTACTCGTTGGACTTCTCTATGACCTGATTTAAGGTTTAAATATAGTCGGTGGTTGAGTATCCTTTTCTGAACCCTGCTTGGTCTCTGGGTTGGTTTTCATCTAAAATTCTTTCCATCCTTTTTTGTAGGAGTCGTGTGAAGAGCTTGTAACTATGCGAAAACAGGCTGATTGGTCTGTAGTTCTTTATGTCGCCAAGATCTCCTTTCTTGTAGATAATAATTATTTTTGCTTCTTCCCAACAGGCCGGAATTTTGCGTGATTTTAAAATTTCATTAAAACAATTTGTTAAATATTATAAAAGAATTAGTAATATATAGCTTGTTTGCCACATAGAAGTCAATCAGTCTTTCTCCTCTTTCATTCCTCTCTCCAATACCAAAGGGGCCAATCCACTCGTTCTCTTCGTCTGCTTACTTAACGCCAATCTTAGAATTGAAATCGCCTATTATTACCTTATATTTGCATTTTGGGTCCATAGCGTTTTCTAGTTCTTCGTAGAAGATCTCAACGTCGGCGTCGTCGCACTCTGTTGTTGGAGCATAAGCTTCAATTAATTGCAACGATCCTCCTTGAAGCTTGATTTTACATGAGATTATTCTGTCTGAGTGTTTATCGAAACTCTCGATGTAGTCCTCTATATCTTTATGCACCATAAAAAGCTAGACCTTTTGTGTTCGGTGATTCTTCTGTTCTCCCTGCTTCATACAGCCAAGACCCGTCTGATAATTTTACACTTCCTTTTCCCTTTCTGTAAGTCTCACACAATCCTATCACGCTCCATTTAAAACCTTTTAATTTATCTTGTAATTGTTCTAAATCTTCCTGTGATGCTAATGTTTTTGTATTGTATGTTGCAAAGTGTAGTGTGGCGGTGCTTCCTTTACCTCTATCGGCTCCACAACGTCCCGGAGGCTTTGACTTTGGAACTTCATGCGAAGGCGTGCGCCTTGAGAATATATATATATATATATATATATATATATATATATATATATATATATATATATATATGAATTTATGTATAATTGTGAAAATGACATAGAGATGCAGGTGTCGGATGTGAATGCATAGTATTTTAAGAACATAAGAGGCGTATGATTATTAAATCAAATGATTTTAGGAGTGTGACCTCATCGATAGAGGTCAAATTGTTGAGTCCCAAGAGTGACTTAGTGATAGGCTTGCTGTGTGTTTAACAAGTGCATTTGCTTCCTCTTTATTTCATTTAGTTGAGAAAACTTCGCTTTGCAATTAAATATTTCCCACGCAGTATATCAAATTCCATTGTGCTAATGCGTATAGTACGTTGTGAAAAGGGTGGTTAAGTGAGCAAAACGTAACTAAAAATTACTGTGTTTACCTCGCAAATTAGTCCCAGAATACTCTGGGTTTCTATATGAGTTAACAAAAGTATTTAAGAGAAGTTAAGAAATTGTAATTTTGAGAATGTTTAGCTTACTAATGATCGTTTGGAAGATAAAAATGTCTAATGAAGTCAAGGGTTTTGCAACCATCGCCTTTTGATATTTTTTTTTTCTTTCGAGGAAGTCCCCGGAGATGTTCGAAAAGGCATTTCAAAAGTTAGAACATCTGCATATTGCTAACTTTTCTATTATATTATTCTATCACAGTCTATCCCTAAAAAACATAGGGAAAAAAGAGGAAGGAAAGCTAACTATCTAAATGTAATTTAAAAAAGTGGGTAGAGAGAGGGGAGAAAGGAAGGGAATGAGAAGTTGGAGAGGAAAAAAAGGAGAGATAGATGGAGAAATAAGAGATAAAGAGAGATATATATATAGAGAGAGAGAGATAAAGAGAGAGAGAGAGAGAGAGAGAGAGAGAGGATGGGAGAGAGAAAAAGGTCTGGATGGGTTTGAGGTGAGAATAGAGGGAAAAGGGAAAAAGTAAAAAAGGGATTGAGGGAATAAGGGGAGATATAGTTAGGAAAAAATAGGTATATCTTATCCCTGTTTCGATCTGTCCTAGGGTAGCCATGAATTATGCCTTCTATTACCTCGGCTGTTCAAGCTGACTTGCGGACCTCTTTGAGAACTGTGACGGCGCGGGTTTGTTTTCGGATACTACTATAAAGTGATTATAAAATTCTCATCAAGTTCCCTGGCTTTCTAATACTAAAGAGTAACATTGAGACTAAGTAAAAGTTTAATTTGTAAAGATTTCTCTAGCACAATGTTAATTTGTTGTTCATCAACACATTCACGAAATTAAAGATATTTGCTCGATTTTGGAGTTTACATTAAAAATTTAGGATCTTTATCAGAGACCCTTATTATAATAGATTTTGAGGCCTGTTTTGAATCCTTATTAAAAACCAACAAACGGCAATATCTTAAAAACTAAAATATTATTCACCACAAAGTTTTGCACATGTTATTAGTTAAAGCTTAATGATGAAACTGTGAACATAGAGATCAACACGTATATTATCCTTTTTTTTTTTTTTTTTTTCGGATACAATTTTAAAATAAAAAAAAAATGAACCCCTCCACTTACTCACCCATCCTCCGGGAAAAAAAAAACAAATTAAAAAAAAAATACGTGTATCTTTTGTGTTATCTTACCATCTTCCGGAGTCTATGTCCAGCAAGGTTAGAAAATTGACAATTTTAATTAAATCACACATTATTTTCTCACAAGATTGGGTTACCACGCTTTTTTAAAAAAAATTGTCATAGACATTAATGAATAATGAAGTACAGTTTGTGTGTGTGTGTGTGTGTGTTTTTCCCCTCGGAAACCTGCTTACTCCTCAACCCTAATGTTTTCCCTTCTGTTTTCAGCTTGTTGAAATAATGTCAGCATGAGTATTAAGCTAATGGCATGATAACTTTGGATCGAGCTGGAGATTCACAATAATTATATAGATACTAGTTGGTTTTATGTGCAAAACATCTGTCCAAATCAAGATGATCTGAAGTATTTAGGCTCTCCGTCAGGCTCGAACCTTTGGCCATACAAGCAAAAATAGCATAGTATCAATGTGATTTATATTTTAAAGTCAAGAACGCAAATAAATTCGGTAAAATGGGAAACAGATCCAAAGACCTTTAAATCAATATTCAGCTGTATGCAATAATTGTCATGTGATTAATACCTATCTATAAAAATGAATGGTGAAAGTGAAACCTTACTAATACGAAACTACGACAAGGAAAAACTAGAAAAAGCTTTTATAAAGTGAGAAAATAGGCAATAGGTAGTTATTGATAACTAAATTATTATGTGGAAAAGTTTGAACAATTGCAGTTATGTTTTAAAACAATTTTTCATTTAATTTTGAAACACAGACGTATTGTAGTTGTGATTCCTTTGCAAAAAATTTGTATTATTTAACATCAGATATATGTGTGATTAGATTTCAATACCGTAGTACTGTAAAGAGCTTTTCTTTAAAATAAATTTAACAAGCAGTTTATGGATTGAAAAAACGTGCTTTTAAATTTTATCAAAATGTGATATTTATGAACTCAATTCATTTTATCTAATTTGAAAAAAAAAAAAAAGACGAAAAAAAAAAGTCAAACATATCTGGACTTCATTTTTAAAGCACAATAACCAATTATTGACTAATGATTCAAGACGTTTGCTCACTTTTCGTGGAGTTTTGGTGTCACTGTGTTATGTTTAGTTATATTCCTAGTTTAACTCTGCCTGCGACAAGTTCTTTTAAATAGACTGAAGAACAGAAATCAGCGATGGTAATTGAATGAAAAGTTTATTCGTTTGAATAAGGAACAGTTTCAGAACAGCAATTTAATTTCTATTTAGATTTACAAGCTTTCAAACATCAGCGGTCTATGCAAGCTCTCACAACGATCTCATAACCATTATTACATACTCACCGCCCACAGATTCTAAGAAATACTATCATAAGCTAATCCATACCAAATATATTTGGGTACTTAGAATTTTAGTTCCAAATCTGCCCTTAATAAAAGCCATTGATGAATTTATCTCTTTGGCCTCAATGTAAACAAATTTTGTAAACCGGAAATTTAGGCCTCTGCATTTAAAACTTAGCAACGCTTGTCAAAGATCAGAAATATCCGCAAAAAAGTTTGGCTTTATGCCTGATGAGAGACGAGAAAAGCAATACTCACTTTGGCGTTGCTTTTGGAAAGTTGTATAAAGATGCAAAACGACCTCCATCTCTACTTCATTGATTACTCTAAGATTTTTTGACAATGTAATCCTTACAATGCTCTTTCGTATGTTAGAAAAATTAGACATCGATGGGAAAGATCTGAAAGTAATAAGAAATCTTTGTTGGGATCAAACTCCATCTGTAAGAATTGAAGAAAAAGCACATTGATTTCAAGAGTTGTGAAGCTGCTAGATTCTAAGGAGAGAGATAGATATTATCTTTTTCCCCCTTCAATGCTCTTGCTAGATCTTTAGCTTTCGGGCGTTGTGCGAACCTCTTGATTCTACGTAAAATGAAGAAAGAAAAAAAGGGGAAGGGGAGGGGGGGAAGCGTGTACATGTCTATTAGTCCATGATCTTTGATTTACGTTCCCTTATCTCTTGCGACACTTATGCGTGGTAATCAAGCCAATGATTAACCCCGGCTATTCAAGCGGAGTTGCGGACCTCTTTGAGGACTGTGACGCCACGGATGGTTTTCAAATTCTGTACTATTGTGGTGCGAGCATAAAAACATTACAAAGTTGCCTGACTTTCATACAATGAACAATAAAATTAAGATTAGAGTAAGAGAAGAAGTTTTATCCATATTGTACTTAATTATTGAATGTAATTGGAAAAACAAAACAGTAAGTCATGTGATTCACCATTTCACATGTGGTTTTGCAGATTTTAATAAAACGAGTTTTTTTTAATTAAAAAGACAAAAAAAAAAAAAATGAGTCAAAGAGAAAAATTAATTTTTAGGAAAACGATAGTAAAATAAGATGAAATTCGAATGTACGAAAATAATAATTATGGAACTTGTTCTCTTTCTGTTTTTCTTCCTTTGCCAAATGGTGTTATAGTCTAATGTTTTGCTTTCTACCTTGAGTGAAATAAAGTTAGAAGAGAAAGAGAGAGGGTGCGCAGAAGAAAAGAAAATAAATAAGAGGAAGCAAAGAAATTGAGCGAAAGAGAGAGAAGAGAGAGAGAGAAAGAGAGAGAGAGAGAGAGAGAGAGAGAGAGAGAGAGAGAGAGAAAGAGAGTAAAAGTAATGAGAAAGACAAAGACAAAAAGAAAGAGAGGGATTATTAAACAGTCACAAAAAATAATGATGAAAATATACAGTTTTTTTCTTCCTAATTGTAAACAAACAAGGATCTGTTAATTATTATGATTTAATGTGTTATGACGTAGCCCTCCATCAGAGAATATTTAGTAATAAGAAGGCCATATTCAAGTGTCATATGCGGTTAATGACATGTTAGCTTCCAATGACTATCGTTTGAGAGCTGTACTCTAGGTTTGCAAACGCTGTCTTTACGCTTAGCTTTTTTCCTTCTATTTTCGCGGTTTTGGCCCTTGAAAAGGTCGAGCATTATTTCAAGTAATTTTAGGCATTTGATCTCCTTGTTAGTGATCCAAAATTTGAGTCTCAACCGTGACGTATTAACAGGCTTGTTATTTTGTGGGTTTATAAAAGGAAATTGAGGAAATAAGGAGAGGCTTTGCAGAAAGGAAGAAATAGGGAAGTATAAATTGGCAACTTATACAGGGAGATGGGACTTTTCCTTTTTTCGATTTCTGACCTAGGGAATCCATTTTGACTCCTCCAGATTTCCTCAGAGAAAGAGAGAGAGAGAGAAAGAGAGAGAGAGAGAGAGAGAGAGAGAGAGAGAGATTTTTTTTTTGTCTTCTTCAAGGCTCTCACTTGATCTTTGCGCTCGGGCGTTGTGGAAACCTCTTATTTCTAGCAAAAACGAAGAAATGAAAATAGGGAAAGAAGGTCTATGAACATGTCTTTTAGTCTATTAAACTTTGAATGACCTCCCCTTTGCGACACTATCCGGGGGAATTGTGCCAATGTATAGCCCTCGGCTGTTCAAGCTGAGTTGAGGACCTCTTTGAGAACTTTGACGCCACGAGTAATTTTAAGATACTACAGGGTGACCCCCAAAAAAAGTATCATGGTGCCAAGTTTAATAATTCGAGTAATCTTCCTTGTATCGTTTCAAAAGTTTTGTCACACACATTTCAGCCTATGGATGAAGTTCCCACCAAGTTTCATTTGTACCCATACCACATCCAGATAAAGCAAAGGCTTACTCCAGAGGACATGAGAA
>BLXT01006265.1:490257-514227 GCA_019648995.1 Plakobranchus ocellatus | reverse complement strand
GGGGGGGGGGCATGTGGAGCTCCATAATTACGAAAACAAACTCCTGCCCACAAAACATCATTGTCACCCAAGGATGTGAATACGAAGATGATCGAATTGTACGAGCAAATAATTTGCCTGATATCCTTTGCATTATTCTCAGTACGAGTTTGAGTAGGGACCAGTAAAGCAAGAAATACATGTAGATGGCGTTGAAGCCGATGCGGACTGCACTGTGGTGCTGTAAATGTCTACACGATGCCCTCAGATATTGTTGGAATTGACACTAAGGCAGTGCAGATAACGATCAGTCTTAGTTGGAGACAATTGGACGCTCGAAGATCAGCTACTCTCAAAATGACAAGTGGGCAGTGACATCTTGTTAGTGAGAATCGAAGAAATCCATCAGTGCACATCTATATATTGGCCTAACTGACCGCACGGGCCTTGATTTTTTTTTTTTAAACACCGTGTCAATAAACGAAGAAATGGTAGCTGTGTTTTTTAATACTTCCATTTCACAAAGTAAGGTGCATTTAAAAGAGCGCAATCCGCTGGACTATTTGGGTTTCTTGCCTCAAGCTTCTCTCGCCTGTATACTAATATAGTGGAACGAAAGAGTGTCTATGGTCCTGGTATTATGGAGTTCATAGTGGCACAAAATTAGACGAGACAAGACACCGATCGTCATTGCCTCAAAAGCTTAAAAACGCAGGGAAGGTGAATGCTGTGTCAGGGTAACACAATAAGATAAGACTTTCTCAAGATGTGTATCAAAACCACTGCACAAGAAGTGCTTTAAACAGATCATGGGAAAAAAATCAATCGAATTGCTATCGTAACCCACTTGTTAAATCAAATAATAACTTTTGCTTTGAAAATCTCTTCATCTGATTAATATTACAGCATCTCATATTTCATCTCCGAGTAAACCGTTTCTTAAAAATGAAGACCGTCCAGTAGGAAAAGCTTCTTTGTCATCCACATACTAAAATGAATAATGAAAAAGTTCAAACAAGGCATTTTTTGTTTTATGTTCAGAATGTATTCTATTAGTCTTGATGATAGTGTGCAAGGTCCCACGACAGGCCTCGGAAAATCAAACAATAACACGGTACCTCTCAACATGAAAAGTTCACGTACTCATCCCTGCATGGCGTCCAACTTATTGGATGAAATTTCAAATAGATAAAAAGAACAATGAAAATAATTTTGATGAAAAAATTATGCTTAATCCTCTCTTACAGCAGTACAAGGTGGGTTTTTTTTGTAAATTTAACCAAGGTTGGAAAAATCACGCGTAACTGGGCGAATTACTTTGTTACAGTTCGCATCAAAAGATATTCACCTATTATTATGATTTAAATATAGTAAAAGTAAACAATCACAACTCAAAACTTATAAAAACAAATAAAACACAGAGTATAGGTAAAAACGTTTGGCCATGAAAGGCTTTATCAGAAAAAAAAAATGAACACAAACTACCGTAGAAACGTACTCAAATTATTATTATGATACTATCTTTTCAGCATCTGAAGAAAACAAGGTATCATAAATGAATGGACAAAGAATTGAAAGCTGCACAATCCATTTAAAATCGATATCTGCCTAAAAAATTGATATTGAGACGTTTACGCACTTTTTTTTATTGATATATTGAAATAAAAGTGGTGATAGTAAATTCCATAAGGAAAAAAAAAAAAAAAAAAAAATATATATATATATATATATATATATATGTATATATATATATATATTGTATATATATATATATATATATACACATATATATAGATAGATGGATAGATAGATAGTGAGAGATAGAGAGAGAGAGAAAGAGATATAGATAGAGATAGATAGATATAAATAGATAGAGATAGATAGAGATAGAGATGGATAGAGATTGATAGAGAGAGAGATAGAGAAATAGATAGCGAGAGAGAGATAGAGATAGAGAGAGAAACAGAGTAATTAACGTGTAGGTCACCAAGCAATACATGGTACACAGAAGGAGGCGTCAGAGAATACTCAGCTTCTGGAAGAGTAGAGAGCGGTATTTAATGAACATGAATGTCTGAATGGTATATAGACCGATTGTTAAAATGGTACAATAGCACCATCGAGGCCTCCTTGGTCTCTAGATTGAGACATCAGTTCTGGTTCTGTCATGTTAAAGAATATGGCTTTCAATGATACTCTTTCCATCACGATTTCCTTAATACCTGATGATTTTAAGGGATTCATTTATTGCAACAATAACTTTTGCTCTTTCATGTGTTTCTCTTATAATTGTCAATGAGTGTAATGATAGATAGATAGATAGATAGATAGATAGATAGATAGATAGATAGATAGAGAGAGAGATAGATAGATAGATAGAGAGAGATAGAGAGAGATAGAGAGATAGAGAGAGATAGACAGAGAGACAGAGAGACAGAGAGATAGAGAGATAGAGAGATAGAGAGAGAGACAGAGAGATAGATAGAGAGATAGAGAGATAGAGAGAGATAGAGAGAGATAGAGAGAGATAGAGAGAGATAGAAAGATAGAGAGAGATAGAAAGATAGAGAGATAGAGATAGATATAAGATAACCCCATATTTTGTGCAGCCTTGATATAAATCTCTTTCAGGTGTTCGAAAGCAACACAGAGAGCAGAACACTTTATGATCAAAACACAAAAGGCGTAAATGGAAACAGAATCAACACAGAAACACCAGGAAAATATTACAGCCAATAGTAGGGCAGCAAATATCACAATGTCAAACTTTAAAAACCTTTAGATTTATATCAAGAATATTAGTAGTAATAAATGAAACAAATTGTTGGAAGTACATAGCAAAAGAACTGTGAATCTAGCAAAAGTATTTATATATTGTTTAAATTGACAACTGCAGGATCTATCGCTTCTTAGTGTTACTATTTGAATAACATTTACAATTTCTCATTTAACTTTTGTCTGAACATTCATTAGACACAAACAGCGCCGTCCATTGTCCATCCTCGGAGAGTCTAGATACTAGATTCTTGATGATAATCAACTGAAATGCCGAATTAGTCTTTTCGTTCAGGAGAAAGGGAGCATATCTAGATTTCTTTTCAAGAGAGAAACGTCCAAATCTTCAGCATACAGTTCAAAGGTCAGATCCATGACTTTGAACACAGGAAAATAGAATTGTTCTTAAATATTTTGAATTAAACGCATTGGATCTTTAAGATCAATTAACATAGATTTCAATGTTAATCTATTTTTTTTTATTTCTTTTATCTAAATAAATGATTCATCAACTTACTCTTATACTAATATAAACATTTGCTTTTTAGATTTATGTACCCAGCCTTATTTGAATCGCAGGAAAGAAAAGAAAACCAGGATAACGAAAAGTTTCATTTAGTAGAATTTTTAATGAATGATATTTTTTAAAAACGTTAAAAAGCCTATCAAGACGAAGAAAGATTTGTACTTGTGCACAAAAAAAGTAGTGCAAGCTCCAAAAAATTCCTAGCTTTTAATGAATACTGTGGGGAAAAAGGCACATTTTTTTTTATATATCTTGTAACGTTACATAAAATTAAAATTGTGTTGTATGTGTTTAACGAGCATTACTTCTCAATACTGAAAAAAAAACCAATATAAAAAGTATATTATCTAAATAATTCAAATGACAAGAATTTTTTGCTTTTGTACGCATTTAAAACAACTCTCATGAAGTGTGATTAGAATTGAACAGCTCTCCAATTGTCTGGAAGTTTGTCTCCTTGCTTAGAGCTCTTCGCATAGAATATGCTGCCATTGAGATCCCATGACCTTAGCAGGATAAAGGTATGTACAAGGTCAAGAGACGAGTATATGGGGTACATTGAAAAAGCGATTCCTTAGCGATGAAATGAATGGTGTTCATACTGACTGATTTAACAGACTCTTTCAGGGTTTTTTTTTCTAAAACTTTAAGATTAAATAACTAATCACAATGTCAGTTTTATGAGCGTGTCCTTGAGAAAATTTCCATGTCACATAAAATATTACGACGAATTCAGTGCCAGTATTAAGTGATTATTGAGGCGTCTTGGTTATATTATGTTGTTTGAAATCAGAAGCTCACTGTTTGTGTCCTGTTTCATCTGGATCTTCGAAGCTCTTATTGAGACAGAGTGCGCTATTGGCATCACTGGGTGATGCAGAAGGAAGGAATAGAAACAAGAAATATTCGTTAAGATAGAGAGGAATTATTGCTATGCGAGATAAAAATGTATGGTGAATAAAGCAATTAATTACACACGGCATTGTGATTCCCATTCAAAGAGGCTTATCTTGAACCAAAAAAAAGACACATTCAGATAAACAGAAAATGAAAAAAAAACCTATTAAATAAAAAAAATAATTTAAAAAAAGAGACATAATTATCATAATTACAACAAAATAAGAAAAAAGAACGCACTAATAATTTGCCATAACCTGAGTTAACGATACTGTTAATTCTTCAGACATAAATTATTCCCCGATGCTGTTGTTCCTGTTGGAATTGCTTTCCAAGCCGATCCCTGAACTGGCAAAGGCCATTAGCAGATATTTTTGCATCAGACCTGTACAATCAAATAGTGTAGAACTTAATCTCTCCAACTAATCACACGTTATCTGAAAGTGCCAAAAGCATTTAAGAGGGAGTACGAACGACTTTTTAAGTAAACGTTTTCAAGTAATAGTTATAATCTATTATTAATTTACATTAAAGCTCTATGAAATTTAAATTAGAAATCCAGTCCCTCGATCTGCCACCCCTTGCTTTGCTCAGATAAAAATGCATCTTTGAAAGAGAAGATCAGGCATAAGACTTAAGTCATTGTTTTTTTTTCATTTTATGTCCCTAAGTTTTTCGCGATATTTACGTGGAGACTTTGAAAAGGCAGCTCAGTCATGAGACTGTCGGGGCATTCTAGCCTTTATACTGTGAACCAGCACACCCATCTCTAACTCATATCACGGGTAACAAACTTTGCAAGAAGCTGATGGCTCTGAGCGTTTAAGTGTTGACTGCATGATGGTCATGTGCAGCGTCATCAGTGAGCATCGCTATGAACTGCCTATGCAGCTGTCCTTCCGCATTCCTGTCAAAGGCCACCACAATGTTCGCAGTTATCTTCTTTATGTGAAGTGGACGCTTTTCACTAAGCTATTAAAGGTGGCTTTGATTTTGTGTACATTATCTACATGTATATCAGGCCTGTGATTTAAAATTAGATATTTCATCATCAATGTAGCTTCACTTTGTTTCCAATGATAAAGGGGGGAAAAAAGCAGTAACGTAATTCTATTAAAATAGTTTATTTTTTGGTGGTTGATAAGCAATTATGTGTTTACTTATAATCGTCTACCTTCTTTTGTCATGTGTACAAAACATTCCGAATTGTGACATGAAGTATACATATAATACATGGCTGCATGTAGAATTACAATCCTTTGTACTGTCCATTTTGAAATATACATATAATACCTGGCTGCATGTGGCTGCATGTAGAATTACAATCCTTTGTACTGTCCATTTTGAAATATACATATAATACCTGGCTGCATGTAGAATTACAATCCTTTGTACTGTCCATTTTGAAATATACATATAATACCTGGCTGCATGTAGAATTACAATTCTTTGTACTGTCCATTTTGCAAACAGAACTGGTGCTGACGGATTAATCCGGTCTTGGTGCATAGCCAGTCAACGTTAAGGTGATCTCAGGCTTTCAGGCCTTCCGTCAGGCTAGGGCAGTGTAGCGAGGCTCGAAAGCATGACAAAAAGGTTCCTGCTGACATGTAGGTTTGCTCTCCACTGCGCCACCAACACTCCGTCATGATAAAACTTCCACCTACATCATTTTTGTCTGCACAAGAAGATCTCTGAAAAAGAGCAGCAATACATTTGTCTATTAAAATTTTCATGCCAAAGAGATATCAAAGAGCTTCGAAACAGTAACATTTTTAAATGAATTTATTAGACTATTACCTTAAACATGCATAAAGGCGGATTTGATGCAGTCTTCTGGGTGTCATCGCCCCACCATAATATATCAGTCTCTGAAGGCAACCTGTTTACGGTTGACGGCAAACGATTGAGAACGTACAACCTTATATTCAAAAAGGCACATCACAATAGAAAATATTTTTTAGGAGCATCTTTCTTTAACTGATGCTATTTTTTTTTTTTAAGGAAGAAAAAATCTTACATTTATTCTGAATCTCCTTTAATGTTAATGTATGTATCAGCACGTTTATGTAACAACACTGCCCACCTTTCCTACATTTCTTGACCGCAGTTATGTAAACTGATCTTTTCAGGATTTTCGGCCAGATAAAGTCGACATCCTCCACGGATGATGGTAATTATATCGTATCCTGGCCGATTCAGTTGTTGCTTATCGTTTATGCGGAAAAACACTGGCTACATCCGACCTGGTTTGAAATAAATTTTTTAAAATGAATAATCGTTAAATTGCGATTGGATTATGCTCATACGGTCGCATTATATAACTTTTGGGGATTTATCGCCTGATGAGTCATGTAAATGTTTCAAAAACCAATGCATTTTACAATGAAGATCATCTAAATATACTGATGCCGAAAAAACTATATGATTTTTAAAATTCAATGTCAAGAAAGGCATTTATTAACAAACCTTTACACGCTGATTCAATGTTTTTTTTTTTATCCAGTGCATTTCGTCGTCTTCCAAATTTTTAGCTTATCTTACATTGATTCTGATGTGGAACTACTCGTCTAGATTTTTTTTTTTTTAATGGAGACTTTTTCGCGCCTTGGCCTTTTCAAAGCATTTGAAAAAAAAAGAAAAAAAAAAAAAGGCCTGGAAAAGCTTTGCTCTTTTGTGTCGTCGCAAGGCGGAGCAGGTTTTATGCAGTTTCAGCAAACAACTCTGGGTGTTTAATATTAGGTACGCACCCAGCTACCGGAATACGAGATGTCGCGAGAGAGCGAAAAAAATCTCTATTTTTAAATGGCGGACAAGCATTTTTAAAACCTATATTCAGATCTAATTCCAGTTAAATTTTACCTTTTTTCCTCACACCTGGAATACTTAATCCACGTATGAACTTTTAAATACTTTCGTAGTCGAAAACTTTTTCTTTTTTTTTCAAATCTAATTGTTGAAGATTAGCACCCCATACTGTCGAGAACAATTTGTACCGCCCTAGATCTTAGCTTGTCCGCCCCTTTTTATGTTTTACTGGGCGGGCTATAAATAGATTTGGTTTCTCCACTTTATCAAAACTATTGCTTTGCCTTTGGGTTTCTCTTTCCTCCTCTTTGCTTTCATCCTTAAAAAAAAGTTTTAAAAAGCAAATACAAAATAAAATTTCAAGATATTGTGGTGATTTTTTTTTAATTTTATATTTCTCAGCAAAAGCATTGCTTAAAATAAAGTAAATGCTAATCAGTACAATTTATTTTCTTTTCGAAATGATTGGGTATACGGTTTCGTATCCTAAAGGATTATGATATGATTATTTACACGCAAACGTTTTATAAATTCTCAGAAAAGGTGATGTTTCCACCTCTCATTACTTCTGAAGCTGTCTGAGACTTTACACCAATTTCCTATGACTTTTTTTTCTTTCTATGGATGTCTCAAAAGGACAAATTGATGTACAATTTTTACACTCATCTTCTAATTTCTTTATTCATTCGCCGGGAATCCCGGTGTTCCAGTGTGAAAAGAAGGTCTGATGTTGGAGGAGAAGCACTGAAAAATCCTCCATTGTTGAGAATGTGCAGTAAGAGCAAAGCGAAGAAGTTTTCACCCTCCAAAGTAATAGGCGATTCCATAACCTGTTAAAGGAATAAATCATAGACATATATATATTTATTTTTAATTTGAGTATCAATACTACAAGCAAACTTTTGTAGCATAATCTGAAATAATGATTCACAATAATGCCAATGATCTTAATTCTAATTTCGGAGAAAACTTTTCCATCAGTTTAAAAATGATAATATCGAATATCTTTCATTGAAATAGTACAAAGCTGATTATCTCAACAATATGGTTATAACAAAAAAGCTACTCTTAATTCAAATTATGCCCGTATTGTTGTTTCAAGTTTCTTACTTTACAATTAATCAAGTGATGAACTGTGGGAATTTTTTCCTTAACTCACGTGTTTGGTGCTATTATTTACTTGCCATAGCATAGAAAGACGTTTATCCTCTCAGGGCAAAATGAGTGAAGGGTAGGAAATCCTGAGGAAAAAATAAATTAAGCAGCAGACATTGGGGAATTGAAAACCATACATTTACTTATCCTTGTTACTGAACAGATCAGCGTGTGAAAGTTCAGACTAAAATAGATTTCATTGTACATCGTACAGATATGATTTATACCTATGATATGACTGTCAATGATTTGAGGAAAAAAAAAATAATCATATGTACCTATATGTAACTGAGCTAGGACAAAAAATACATATATATATATATGTATATATATATATATATATATATATGTTTGTATTTTTTATATGTTGACTCGGAAACGTCAACATTGGTAGGTAAATGAAAAGAAATACGCAGTTCACAGTAGAAGCATTACTTTTTTAAAATTTTAAGTCGCTTTTTTTTTTTAATGGGAAGAAAAGGAAATTTTAACAATCATAAGCGATAAAAACCGCAACAACTTTGAGTGTGAAGAACAGTAAAAGTTTTGTACTCAAATGTTTTCTAGAGAATATCCTTGTTCGAAATGATAAAAATCAGAAGTGTTTGGCTAGGAATATTTAATGGAGATTTTATCTCACTATTATCAAAGAAAACAAGTGAAATAAATATATTAAATGATATATGCGTGGAACATCTTTATACTGCTTTTTTAAATATGAAAGTAAAATGCTAAAAAAAAAAAAGAAAAAAAAAACCTACCTATTGAACTACAATTCATACAATATGAAATATTTCACACTCCGACTTAAAATTAGCCATTTGACTTCAAAGATTGGCAGCACTATGATCCTGAACCAGACTGAAAGCAGTACAGCCAGGTCATTGTTCGATAAATGTTTGTAAAAATATTAAAACTAAGCAAAGATCTATCTTTAGATTCGATTTTTAAACTGCAAGAAGAGCTCATATCCTTTTTTCTTATTTGTTGAATTTTTTTTTTTTTTATAAATGTATTCATTTTATTAAATGTGGAAACAAATAGTTTGGGCACATTTATATGTTCAGTACTACCATATAATGGTCTCAGGCTTTTTGTGTCTCTGTCTTAGTGGATAGTGAAAGGACAAAAGCATTTTTTCCTACTCTCTGGATTTGGTGAAGCTGCCAACAGCGATCTCTGTTGGTTGGACGATTTTTCACTTTATGGACTTTGCGGTCCAATAGATTGACAGCCTTGGGGACATGACTGCAGCTTCAGATGATCTGATTAGGGGAGTCCTGCAGCGGCCCAAGAATAAAGATCCTTTGCATTCCTATTAGCAAAACTTTATGCTAAGCAGTTCTTGTAATTGCCTGGCTCAAATCTCAGTCTCTCCATCAGCCTCTTCTTTGCCGTGATCTAAGTAATTCTTTAACTATTGATATACCCTGCGCACCACTTATCGGTGATATCAGTGCTGATAACATCAGTAGAGAGCGGCGAACAAGATGATCCTCAAAAATCCTACAGACGGACACTGTGACGATTGGGTAGAGCATTGATTGGTTCTTGCCGAAATGGGCAGATTTCCTAAGTCTTGAATTTGACCTCCGATTTTCTGCAAAATTCTGCGGATTAAGGGATCTCCTGGGGAGATAGAATTTTTTAAATGTATAGTTTCGGGAGTAGGTCTTCAGTTTCAATCTGTAACAAATATAGGGTTTCACAGACTTATGGAGAAAAATAAATGAATGTTTTAAAAAAATATATAGTGCTTATGTTTTAAAACTCTTAATATTGGACACCAGTTTAATTAAAGATAGCAAACCATACATTAAATTAAGCATTAGGCCTTGCACTGGGCAAATATCCAGCAAGCAGTCAATAAATGTCAGCGGCAGGTGTTTACTAGCTGTTTTTTGCTATTCCCATTACGGTTGGCGGACATTTCATGCAGCAAGTCATTAAAAACATAATAAATATACTATGGTCATTGAGTACATGACTAAGACTTAAATGTATCATTATTATTATTGTATAATGCTCAATATTTCTTACATACCCCACCTTTTTTTTTTTTACTGCAATATTCAGTCTTCTCGCATCTTTTCTTCTTTCGCAAGTTTTCATGCTATTTGAGTATGTGAATGTAAAACACATAAAGGTCGAAGTTTTGCCAGATTGTCAGGGCATGGAAGGCACTTCTTCGTATGATTCATTTTTTTTTTTCGAAAAATTAAACAAAAATGGCATAAATACATAGGCGGCATGATTTTACAAAAAAACCCCGCAACGGAAAGGTTTCTGCAGATCTCAGAGAGGATTCGCGATATCCACTGACGCCCCGTAAACAGAACTGAGTGAATGTAAATACACAAATCTGAAATATGACAAAATTATGGAGATAAAATGCAGTAGTATTTTTTTCTTACTGTATGTTGAAAGAAAAATTTCAGAAGTTATGTTTCTGTCTATACGAACCCAATTTTCCCCAAAGAAAACTTGGTTCAATTTAGAACTTTACTGGGGTCTTTGGCTGTTACGTTTCTTGACCCATGAATGGCAGTAGACATAATATAACGCGGACCACTTTTGTGCCATACCTTCTTTGATGTAAGATTCCAGCAATGTCATTGCAAGTGCGCAATAACTGATGAAAAGAACGTATTCGTATATACAAATATGTTATCAGCATCCCAAAATTCGTATGCATCAGGAATTTTAAAAATTCACATAAAGCTCTTTGAAGGCTACCTTTTAGCAAATAATGCATCCAAAGACTTTAAAAAAATGTGTAGAACGGTGGTGAAGCTCGAACCCGTGGCAGAAGGATCCCTTGCTATTCACTGAGCCATCAACACACCACGGACCATTTTGATGACTTTCTGCTCCTGAGGGAGAGAGAGAAAGCAGACCACTCGAAGTCTGGCTTTCATTTTTGGCGCAAGAGAAAAGCCAGATCCAGGCTGGTTCCAAGCCCATGGCTTTAGGGATTTGATCCGAGTTGAGCAGTTTTAGCAGTTACTGAAGTTTCAAATTTTTATACAGAGTTCTTGCTCACGGCTTTCCTCCTCTGAATCTAGCACGATGCTCTTGAATGTCCACAAGGCTTGTAGAGGTTGAAACAACTGTAACCTTCACTCGTGACTTCATTGTACACATTTCAAGCAACTAACCAATTCTCTCCTGCTGGCGTTTTCCTCGCTTTTTCCCGGGCATCTTGCATAAGAGACTTGAGTATCTCGTTAAGAACAAGCTTGCTCTCCCGCTGCTTTAGCCAGCACCTGTGTGAGTTCACCCAAAGCCAGATATTTTGGCCGATTCCTTGATTTTGCATCCTTTGAATCTTCCAGCACTGAGATTCTCTTATAGCTGTGCAACACAGTTTCTTTCAAGTAGTTTAGAGGAACGTAACCTGGTTAAACAATACGAAAAAAATGACCAAAATCATTATTCAAACTTCAGTAAATGATTTAATTAAAAAAAGTAAATATTTTAAGAATATCAGTGAAACGTAAAAGTTTATACATCTTGCAAGCTTACACTCTCTCGTTCGCTCTCTCTCTCGTTCTCTTTCTCGCACGCACTCACTCCCTCTCTCTTTCTCTCTCTCCCTCTCTATCTTTCTCGTACTCACTTCCCCTTTCTCGCTCTCTCCTCTTTTCCTCTCTCTCCCGCTCTCTCTGTCTTTGTCCCTCGCGCTCTTTATCTCTCTTTCGCGCTTCCTCTCTCGCTCCTTCTCTCCCTTGTCCTCTTTCTCTTGCCCTCTCTGTCTTGCTCTCTTTCTCACTCGCTCTCTTGTTCGTTCTCTCTCTTTCTCCAAATATTCAGCAATGGCTTCAGGTTTGACTTTGTTTTTTCTGGTATCGTCTGTTTTATCCATTGCCCTCCTTCCTAAACCTTTAATCAAATAACGTTATGATAATAAAGAATCAGCATGACGAGAAAAATATATTTGACTCGTTTCTCAAAAGGCCTTAAAAAATCTCACCGTCAAAGATAAAGCTTTTTTTTTTGTCTCTATGAGTCTAGTAGATATTTACAAGCGTGATGCTAAACATAGAGCACGGACACAGTGCGCACCAAACCTATTTTGCACATAGAAACAGTCAGTGTTATACTCTAGGCTACTCATTTATGACCAACCTTTCTCTCCTGTTGCATGATTTCTATGATTATTACAAGTCTACCTCTAGCATTGTCACGTATAGAGTAAATCTGGATCCAACTGTTCATATCTCTCCGTCAAGCCAAGGCACCGCTGTCAGAACTGGAACTCCAGACATACAAATCTCAGGTAGGTTCGCTACAGTCCAGGTTTAGCTGTAGAGTTGGCCACCAAAATGAATGCCGTAGGTCGTTTTTGCTCTCATGCACACTGCACTGCCCAATCAGCCAGCTTACGGCTGTGAAGATCAATTAAATACAACAATGAAGGACCCTCTTTTCATTCATAATCAATATTTACAATAAAGCCTTCTTCACCTAGATTATACTACTGGAAATTTGAGAAAAGCAATTAGCAAAAACACAAATGGTGAACTGTATTTAAAAAAATATATCTTGGATAAAATGGTAACGGTTCCAAGGTTGCTATTGTAGCGTAAACAAGTTTTGGTGACTGACAACTTTTAGCATTGAGTATGAAGAATAAAATCTATGACAAAGAATTCCTTAAGTCCTCAAAATCTTTTTTTTTAAGTGTCAACCTAGGTATAAGCTTCTAAATGCCGCTATTTTCTTTGCTTTTTTCTCCACTACATACTAAAGAAAACTGAAAAATTCATCGTAGAGTATGAGAATTGATGTATAATTGTGTTAGCCCTATCAATGCGTCTAGTTGATGCTTTGTGCTAAAAAGTTAAATAAAACTATTCAAAAACTACAAAATATCGTGAGAAGAAAAAGCAAAACAAAAGATAAAATCGGAAAATGACGTGACTTGTCATATAATGACAAAAATAAACTAAGAAGAAGCTATCAAAATAAAGATCAGTGTGAAAGCATTAGAGCTTTTCTGTAGGTACTAAAGTTTCGTTATCTTCAAGCCTTTTAAATTGTTTTGTGTTTGGTGTCCATACTCACTGTCCTTTCTAGTCCTTTTTCCACGATGGGCAAGCTGTGAAATTTGACAGAATTTGAGTTGGAGGGTTAAAGATGTCAAATGTTTTATTAGAGCAATCCATTGCAAAGCAATACGTGGCAACTTGTGTGTTCCCCTAATAAAATATTGAATTAACTTTTTTTTTTATAAAACGATTTAAGTTTGATTCCAAGACCGTTAATAGCCCTAAGCACATCCGTCTAGTGGTATATCATTTATTAAATTGTATTTCAAAGAAAATTAATAGATCAGTATGTACACGACAATGAATATAAAACTAAAGTTGTAAACATTGTATTTTGGAGAAATCTCCACTACAATTAACGCAACCCTCTCTAAGAAACAATTCCAAGATCGATTTTTAGAGACATCTAGACCAGTCTAGATAGATCGTTTCGAAAATCTACATAACATATTTAGTTTCGCATTTTTAATAAGATATCTGTTTCTTTTTGTTATCATCAAAGACAATTTTGGATATTTCTATTCGTAAAATTAAGTTATCTTTCTCTCACCCGTTACTACCATCACCCGGTATGATTACAACCCCTATTACTTCAACCCACCCATTCTCATCACCCCTACCACAATCACTTCCATCATCCATCCACCCACCACCATAAATCGCTACCATTACAATCGTCATTAGCATTACTAGTAAAATTACTACTTTTACTACCACCATCATCATCATTACTGCAATTATCGCCAGCATGATCACCAATACAATTACCAGAATTACTACCACCACTATAAATCACTATCATTACTACAACTTCGATTATCATTGTCATTACGATTTCAGTTTTAACTATCACCACTAACACAAGAACTGCCAACACTATCGCCACTACCTTCACCATCACCATTATCAACATCACTATCATTACCCTTGCCACCAACATTACTACTAACATCGCAACCACTATTAGCAATACCACCGATGTCACTGTGATAAGTACTACCATCACCACCACCACCATTACCACTGCCATCATTATTTGCAAGACAGTCGCCACTACGACCACCACTATCATTACCATTTCTACCCCCATTACCACCACTAGCATCACAATTACCACCACCACTACCATTACCATCGCCACCACCATCCCTACTACCACCACTACTACCATCACAAATACCACCACCACTACCACCGACATCACCACTACCTTGCCCACCATCTCCGCCACCACCATCACGACCACCAACCACAACCCCTGTCACCACCGCCACACCTTTTTTCCCCAAGTGGAACGAATGAGGACAATAATTTACGAGATAAGCAGAGTGGCAAAATGACAGACTATAAAATTGAACAGGCAGTATAGGATACTCCTGCCAAGGCCTATGATTGGCATTCCTTGTTTACAAGTTTTACATAATTGGAAAAAGTCCAATGAATTGGTACTGAAAGAGGCTCATCTTGAGAGATCACTAATTAAAACCATAATACAGAGGCAACTACAACTTTTAGATCATATTTGGCAATGCAAGGGTTTAGAACGCTTAGCAATCACTGGAAAGATTGAAGGCAAAGGTAATAGAGGTAGACAGAGAATAACTTTTATTGAAAGTCTAAAGTCATGGGAAATAGGCAAGGTTAATTGAGAATAGGAACATGATCGCCAATGTCTGATCAGACAAAGCACCTATGAGAAATAAAGTTTGTACATTGTACTTTTTTTTCTACATTGTAGTTTACATAGTTTACTTTCACTTGTCCTGGACATCCATTGGACAATCGGCAATTAAACCGGTAACCCTATCAATTTTAAATTGATGAGGAGGGTTGTGGGACCCAGTAGGACTAAAAATAAGACCTGCAAAGGGCGGAAGATCCTTAATAGGACAACGGCCACCATAGATCCCTACTGCCTTTTGGGTTAGTTGCGAGACGAAGGCTCGCAGAGAACCCGCACACAAATCAGCAGTAGGCAAGAGGAAACCACTGTTGTATAGCTTTCCAAGAATAAAAAAATCATGAGCCAAAACCACACTGTGAAACTTTAGTTAACAACTTTAAGGGTGTTTGGGATTCCAATCCAAACCGCTCGTTCGGCAGGGATAGCCATGTGCAGCAGGTGGCTTCAGGTCATCATCCGGCGTCTGCTCGCAAAATTAAGACCGATAAAACACCAAAAATAGCAATGTGGAATGTGAATATACTGCATCAAAAAGGAAAACTAGAAAATGTTGTTAAAGAAATGGAAAGAATGAAACTTGACATCCTAGGGCTTGCCAAGGGAAGATAGACAGGGACAGGTTCCATGAAACTAGGTAGTAAAACTCTAATTTACTCAGGGGGGAACATACACATGAAAGAGGCATTGACATCTTATTCGATGTAACAACGGCAAAAAGTCTGGGGAGTTGGTGCTCAATGTCAGATAGAGAAGTTGTAGCTAAATTGGTAGTTAAACCATTAAATATAGGAATTATTCAAGTATATGCATCAACATCTGACAGTGAAGATATAGAAGTAGAAAAGTTTTATGAAGAAATAAAAAAAGCAAAAGGCTATCTAAAATTCCAGAACATCATAATAGTAATAGAAAATTTTAATGCAAAAGTTGGGGATGAAAGAGTAGAAGATTTTGTTGGGCCCAGTGGCATAGGCATTGTAAATGAGCACGGGAGTAGGCTAATTGAATGATGCCCAATCAATGATTTTACCAACACAAATACTTGGTATCAAAACCACCCTGGGCGACAGTGAATTCGGAAGAGCCCCGGAGATAGAAGTAGAAACAAAATAGATTACATCCTCATTCAGAAAAGATTCCGAAACGCTGTCAAAACATCGAAGTCACTGCCGGGAGCCGACTGTGATTCAGATCATATTCCAGTATCGTGTACATTTCAGATAAACCTTAAGAAGTTAAGGAAGGCAAAGGCTAATCCTAAATTCCAAATGGACTTACTAAAATCTGATGAAAAACTAAGAGACAAAATTGCTGTAGCTGTGCATAACAAATATGAAACTCTAAAAAAATATCTCAGAAGTAGAAGAATTATGGTCAGAAATGAAGAATTCACTTCATGAAGTCATAGAGCAAAACACATTCCCAAAAAGATAAAAAAAGAGCATAAGAAATGGATAAACAAAGGCATACTCAATTTAATGGAAGAAAGGCGCGAATAAAAAAAAATGTGGAAGCCAAACACAAAGACCTAAACAGAAACATCAAAATAAAATGCAATGCAGCGAAAGAAGAATGGATTAATCAATGTCAGGAAATAGAGCAAAAGCTAAATATAGACAGCAAATTCATGCATGCTAAAATTAAGGATGTCAGTAGTAAGAAAATCAAATGCAGTAGCCCTGGCTGAATCAAATCAAAGGATGGAACAATGTTAATGGAAAAGAAAGGAAATACTAAATTGTTGGTCAGAAAATGTTGAGGATCCTTTTAAAGATGATAGGTGCTAAAAACCCAAAATAGAGAAAAAAACATTAGAAGGCCCAACTATCCTTAAAGAAGAGGTAGAAGCAGCAATAAAGAAAATGAAAAATGGAAAAGCCACAGGACCAGATAATATACCAGTAAAAATAATTGAAGCATTAGAAAATTTAGGAATAGATATGACAACAAAACTTCTTAATGCAATATACGATAGTGGTACGATTCCAGAAGATCTTTGTAAATCTGTTTTTATGGCACTGTCTAAAACATCATTAGCAACAGAATGTGAACTTCATAGAACAATCAGTTTAATGAGCCATTTTACAAAAATCCTGTTATGCGTTTTGATGCATAAAATGCGAAAGAGTCTAAGACCAGAAATATCCCCAAAACAGTTTGGCTTTGTGCCTGATAAAGGGACTAGAAATGCAATATTCACTCTGTCGATGCTTATGGAAAGATGTATAGAAATGCAAAAAAGACATCCACCTCTGTTTCATTGGTTATTCTAAAGTTTTTAATAAAGTAAGACATGTAGAGCTGTTTCGTATGCTAGAAAAATTAGACATCGATGGGAAAGATCTGAGAGTAATTAGAAATTTATACTGGGATCAGACTGTACTGTAAGAATTGAAGGAGAACATAGTGATTTCAAACCCATCAAAAGAGGTGTGAGGCAAGGATGTGTAATGTATATATTTCTAGTTTGTTTTACGTCCCCTAAGCTTTTACGGAAAACTTATTCGGGGAGATGTGTGATGTCTTTTGATCTTTTTAACTTATATAGTGGACTAATCTTAAGGAATCTTGATGGTATTTCAGGCTTAAAAATAAATGGAGAGAATCTCAATAATCTCAGGTATGCAGATGATACAGTTTTAATAGCAGAATCTGGCAAACAACTCCAAAAACTTCTAGATACTATAGTTTTAGGGAGCAAAAGAATAGGACTGTCTTTCAAAATAAAAAAAAACGGAATGAATGGTCGTCTCAAAGAAATCCTCTAACCCCAAGTACAATCTCGTTATCAAAGCAAAAAAAAAAAAAACAAGTTAAAAAATTCAAATATCTAGGTTACCTGATAACATCAGATGGCAGATGCACAAGTGAAATAGGTAAAAGAATAGCCATGGCCAAAGATACATTCCAAAAAATGAAAACAACACTGTGACAACAAAACAAGGGTAATTAAAACATATCTATGGTCAGTACTTTTGTATGGTAGTGAGTGTTGGACATTAAACAAAGAAATAGAAAAAAAAAACTAGAAGCAGTAGAGATGTGGTTTATCAGAAGAATGATGAGGATATCATGGACAGAAAAAAGTCAAATGAATTGGTTCTGAAAGAGGCTTATCTCGAGCGATCACTAATTAAAACCATTAGACAGAGGCAACTACAGTTTTTAGGCCATATTTGCCGATATAAGAGTTTAGAACACTTAGCAACCACTGGAAAGATTGAAGGCAAATGCATTAGAGGTAGAAAGAGAATAACTTTTATTGAAAGTCTTAAGTCATGGGCAATAGGCATGGGTAGCAATAACAACTTTATAAGGTTAACTGAGAATAATGGAGTGAGTAAAGGAACATCATCACCAATGTCTGTTCCAGACAAAGTACCTGATGATGACAATGTAGTTACCTTTTTATTTTTTAAGTTACTGTCAACCAATAAGTGACGCAAGCTGAAACTCCACAATAATGGTTTTGTAACGATCTGCAATATGTCAGTTTAGTTGTAATTACTCCTGAAACTCTGAGCACTCAATAACTAGCTGGACAGTGAAAGGCTCTTAAAAGCAAAAAAAAAGCTAATTTAAAGAGTCGGGTGTGCCGCACAAACTAGTGTTAAAAGCTTTGGACTGTCAAGGGCCAACTTGACAGTATGATCTGAATTATATCTTCACCCAATGCACTTTGATGCTCAGAGGGCGAGTGACGCCACTCGGTTCCTCTATCAAGTCTTAGATCAAGACAAAAGAATCACTCCCTGGGACTTTTGAAGCTCTTATGAGGGCTGGCAGTCACAAAGATATTTAAATTGATTGATTATTGGTATACACAGTCCATTATTTATCGGTGATCTTAAGGTTTCTTTTCATTTTCTCTCACAGGCCATTATTTATCAGTTGCTGAAGCAAATCAAAAATGAAGGTAAAAATCCACTAAAATTTAGCGCAAGGTCTATCGGAGCCCAGCCAAGAGAAACATTGCTCGTAACTAGAGTCATGTGTCAGGGCTATTCATGAGTTATATTCCCAGGAAGTTGCGTAGGATCTCTACTGGGATTGGCTTAAGCCCTTTTCTGAGAAAAAATTACCAGCCGATCGGCCAGCAGAGGTAAGTTCTGCCGTCCTGTTTTGGGTCAAAGAGATTTAGTGATGAGCGACAGCAATTGGCATGAACTCTCATCGCTTAAACTTCAGAATCTACCTCTTCCTCCCCCCTCCCCCTCCCATATAGGTCGCACCTCCCTCCAAACAAGAAGGCATCTATTGTTTCAATACTGACAGACTCTGGTGAAAATAAGTAAGGACAGCAGAGGGAGAGGCAGACAAGACTATAATGTACAAAAGGAACTTAAGACAAAGCCCACTTCAGACAACAATCTGGTGTTCAATAGCGAGAGACCAACCTGTTCTCATTCAGATGGAGCTGTCTATGTTCTGATTTTATAACAAATGCAATTTTTAATGAAAAAAAATTTAGGGAGAAGTGTAAGAAATTGAAAAGCTCAAAAATGGAGTCTGATATTATGGAATGGAATGAGATTAATTGATTGAATGATTGGAAGACAGAAAAAGACCGAAGGAGAAACAGAAAGACAAAAGCATTAGTAAAGAGGGAGCAGGACAGGGAGAGCAGAATATAAAGATGCAAATAGATTGAACAAACAGGAAAAAATAAGACAAAAAATATGAACAGAAACGACAAAGCTGAACACGGCTTCCCTTTGAATTTCATAACTTTACAAGAGCTGTAGAAATCCAAGGGATTTTGTTGATATACCGCATTCAGTTCGAGACCTTTGATAATATTCTACTTCTTTCATTAAAAAAAAATGTACTGCAACTGGTGCAGTAGTATACGCGGAGACCCCGTCACCCGCGTCTTCTCCCAAAAACTAGGGTGGTATGTGTAACCACAGCTTTAAATTTACTACGCCGTAGACGAAATACATGCATTTATCATGGATTTACGACCTATTAAATTTAACGCAATGGCTAAGCATAGCCCCTTGTTTGGAAGGCAAAGAGATCTCAACTTGTGAGATTAAGCTCAGTCTTTATAATTTGCCTGCTTCAATAAATTCCCAGTCAAGACTTGTGAAGCAGGCAAATTACAAAACTGAGCGACAAAACTACAAAACTGTATGTGTTGATGCACGGCTTCCCTCTGACAGATCCAGTGGTGATGGATATACCGCGAGCAGCACCAACACAGATACTAACAAGAGAAAGTAGGACCATGATAGTTTTCTTTGAGAAAACAAAACAGAAAAGATGGAAATGAAAATTACAAACCGAAGAAAGAGTGTGAACAAGGAGAATAAAAAGAAAAATAAACAAGCAAAAAGGAAAGAGAAAGCAAATAAGAAAATTTAATTAAAGATGACAAATTAGAGAAAAGATAAACATTTAAAAAAAGATGAAAAGGATATACAGCCACATTATTCACATACAAATGGCGACGGGAGAGATTAAAACGAAGCCTGTTAATGAATGAATGAATAGTAAATGAGAGACAATGAGCAACAGAGGAGGAAACAAAAACGGAACAGTTAACAAAACACTGACAAAATTCTGCGGCTGAAGGTGCATTGGAAAATACCAAAGTAAAGAAATCAGTTTTTCTATCACACCATTGAAGTAAACAGACTAAATGATTGAATGATTCAGTTATCGAAGGATTGATTGTTTAATTGAATGGCTCATGACTTGATCCGTTTCGTTCCAGTGGTGTTAAATGTCCACAGTTCACCATAAGCTGTTCATCCATCCTGTGTAGAATTTCAGGCTTTCAGCCTTTAGAATTTGAAGAAAGGCAAAAAAGAAAAGCTTTTTTTCAAAAACAAACTTTTCCTTTCCCAGAACCAACTTCCCTTCTCGCCCTTCTTCCCTCCATCCAGTCACTTCCCCAAATCCTCTTCTACAAGAAAAACCTCTTTTATTCAGGAGTGTGTGGTGTGTGTGTGTGTGTGTGTGTGTGAAGTGCCATCTCTTGTGGGGTTGAGGTGAAATGGACCTTCATCAGTCTCTGTTGGCACTGGTACATTCGCTCAATGTTACTCTTGTTCATACCATTCTTCCACATTGAATGCTGTCTTCCTCGTGTTGTTTTCCACTTCACATGGCCAGATGAGTCATTTTGCATGTCCTCATGTTTTATTTCTCGTGTGTCAAAAAGAAAATATTCTGCTTTGGATAGAAGCTAACCGGGATAATTTCACATGTATTTGTTGACAAGGCATTTGTTATTCTGCGTCCAGTCTTACTTAGCCAATGTGTTTAAAAATCCACATTTCCAATTATTATTTTCTTTTCTAGGACTTGTTGAATTTCAATGATTCACAGTCGGACAAAAAAGTATAACTTGTCACTTGAGTTTGACAGCAAGTGAGATGTCTTTTGACTTCATTTTCTTGATTCTTGATTTTAATATGCCCATACAATCTTTTTTTTCTGTCTAAGCCTTTCCATCTTCTGTGAATCTGTATGTGAATCTATTTCTTGTTCAATGTGTGTATCTTTGACTGATACCGGTGTGTTGATATACCCCTTTACTTTCCTTATCTTGGTCTGCAGGTCCAGGCCGCAGACTTCACTTATTTCCTTCGTGACTTTCAAAGCATCTTGTTTTCCTTCTTTTTTTCTGGTCTGTACGAGTGCTGCATCATCAGTATATCACAGGTTGTTTCTGGTGTGTATGAGTGCTGCATCACCAGTATATCACAGGTTGTTTCTGGTCTGTATGAGTGCTGCATCACCAGTATATCACAATTTGTTTCTGGTGTGTATGAGTGCTGCATCACCAGTATATCACAGGTTGTTTCTGTTCCTTCCACAAATGCAGATTTTTTGGATCTTAATTTTTCGGGCGATTAGTTCTGTGTATTCTTCATTTCGAAGTGGCGATAAAATGAAATAAAGAATGTTATAGTCAAAAACCTTTGAAATAAGTACAGAAAAAACCAATCAAAATGATGTAAACAAAGATTTGTGTTGATCTAACCATGGGTTGGTGAAGTTTTTCCAGTCATAAAACTAAGGACTTGTAGATGATTTTTACCTCAGTCGGGTTATGTGACAGTAGTTGATTCGAACTGGTGTCAAAAGATCCCTTAAGGTTCCAGGACAATTTCACTATCGATGCCACATCAATGCCTCCAAATGAAAATAAGCGAGGCTGGTAAAGAACAGGTGTATAGATTGCAATGCAGTCTTTTTTAAGAAAGTCTCTAAAGAAAAAAAAGCCAAATTAGAGAAGGCAGTGTACATATTGACACCATGGCGAGTGAGAAAATTGGTCAGAAAAAAATACAATCAATGTTCACAATACGGGGACCTCACTCTGAGCACCAACTCAGCCCCGTCAGTAATTTAGTAAACTCGGGCTTTTGATCTCAATCTTGCGAGCTTTCGGTTTCGATTTTATTTTTCCATTAGCCCGTCCAAAACAAAATGACATCAGACTGTGAGGCCCTCATCAGGTCGGGGTATTGGTGGCCGGCTTGAACTCAAACCCACTGCAGAATAGTTGCTACTGTTCCTAGAAACCTTATCATTAAAGCCCCTTATCCCCCCCCCTCCTCCTCCCATAGTCTCTATAGTTCAAGGTGTCTTCAAGGTAGTGAAAGCACCGTCGATGTGCTTTTATAAGGTTGAAAGGACATTGCTAATTTCCTATGACAATGTGGTTGGCAGCGTGTCATCTATACTTATTGAGTATGTCAGACTATTTGGAAAATGTTTCCTGACTTGTATCTACATTTGAGCAGGGTTGTGCACAAAGCCAAAACAGGGCTCGACTATAAGATCTGTGGAGTGCAGAGCAAGCTCGCTAATATCGTAGCCATGATTGATTAAAAAATCTGATGTATTTGTCCCCAAATGCTAATTGAACCAAGTGATCAATTCCAGTTCTATTGATCTGAACGGTGGACTTTTATCGCTCGAGATTTCCACTCCCTGTGTTTAGGCTGCACTCTAATAGTATCTCAGTAATTAAGCAGCCCTTTCCCGGGTATAGATTTTAACATTAAGGTGAATGAATGATATAAAAATGTCTTTGAAACATATGCCATATACATTAACTTTATTATTTGCAATAATATATCAAAATTACCTTTTCAAATTATGTTCACAGAGTAAGGTTAATTATGGATTCAACGATTTTATTAATGGAAAGTATTTTTCTCCCGCTGGATTAGTAATAGGGGACTACCAGCTTAGAAAGGTTTTTTTATTCAAGTCATAGAAAAGAACGAGTCATATCATGCCTTAAAGGCTCGTAATCATCATGTCACCCAAAAGGCTTTCATATCTTAGCTGAAGTGTGGACAGACAGAGGGGTAGAGGTAAGCAATACATGATGTTTCTTGGACGCCTGAATTCCTTTTCAAGAAATCAAAAGGTGGAGAATGCGAATTTCTGGATTCATACACAGAAAGGACTTAATCGAGATCCGCTCTGGCGAATGTCTGTCACAGACGTCCCACAAAAAGGGAGAGTTAATTTCTGTAATATCACGTCCCCCCTTACCATCATGAAGGTATCTGTAATCGTTATCGGTGTGTTGTTTAGGTTGAATATTTAAGGTAGAAAATCTGTTCTGCTTTTTATATTGTCGTAGCATTTACATCCTACAGATACTCTGTATTGCGTAGCTGACGATTTTTCATAATTTTGCCTTCCGTATTACCACCCCAGCAATGTTTGACAGATTGACAGGTGGGCAAATTGTTTGGTTGTGTAACATTACTTTGTTGTCTGAGTAATGACTTATTTGGTCCTGTCGGTTGTTAAATTCTAACTAAAGCCGTTCATGCGGTGCCCATAGTTCAGGATCAGAGGACGTGAGCGTCCCAACTGATTAAATAACAAGGTTAACACTGTACAGTTCCCCGACCAATTGCCGCTCAGTTTAGTTCTGCGCGCATGCAGCCCTTCCACCACAAAATGATCTCAAGTTTGCAGTCAGGACATAGCTGGCAGGTTTAGGTTCACCATAGAAAAATCTCTGCAGATCTTTTGGCGGATTTGCTCGCCATTGTGGAAAGTCTTCTAGTGAGAGAGTATTTTTTTGATATTTTGATAAAAATTCAATTTTAATG
>BLXT01006265.1:435014-446750 GCA_019648995.1 Plakobranchus ocellatus | reverse complement strand
CTCTTTCTCTCTCTCTCTCTCTCTCTCTCTCTCTCTCTCTCTCTCTCTCTCTTTCTTTCTCTGTCTCTCTCTCTCTACCTTAAAGTGTTTAGCGTCTGCTGACATCGACTTTTGATCAATATTGAAGTATTTCATTTGGATAACAAATGCTCTACGGAAGGTTTTCGCCTTTTGACCAAAAAGATTAGCACTAAAAAAAGGGGGTCCAGAACACTTTTTTCACTTATCAATTGTCAACTCATTTCGCTCTCTTTTGCGTATCTCTCGTACGCATTATTCAGTTGTAGAAAAATATTTCATTTTCATCTTCCATGCCCAATACTGCATCATGCGAGACAACAGTAGAGTATGCTTCCCACATTGGATTTCGAAAAATGTGTATTGTAAAGATTTCCGCTTGGGATTGGTCTATCCCAGTTAACAAAAGCAGATATGCCTCCAGAAGTCGCATTGTGTATTTTGTAATAAAAAAAATGAGCATATATATCACATTTTGCTCTATAAGTGTAGTACAAATGCTAAAGCTTGATTTTTCCTAAACCAGATATAAACACAAATTCTTAGCTTATTCACATGATAAAAATTAACTTCATCTGACCATATTATGCACATTCTTTACAAATAATTATGCAAAGCTTACAAAGTGAAGCAAGGAGCTTTAATAACAATATATTTTTTAAGGCACAATAGACATGAATGCCAAGAGGAACTTGGATGGTTCCAGAACGTCGATAACAATTTGTAATCACAGCTTAGTCAGAGGCCATTGTGAAAGTAGCTAAGGTTTTGTAGGAAGCGGCAATAACACGGCAAGTCACTAACAGAAATCGATTTATATCATTCATCATAACAGATACTCCAGTCATTCAAGGGAAGTAATATTTTGTTAATATAGTAACATAAATTGATACAAACTTATATCCCCTACACGAAATGGCCTGTAATTGCCTTACTACATATTTCTGATGCAAGAAATGGTAGTTAACTTTGAATTGATAATTTAATAAATGAAGTAACAATGGATGTTTGATTGATTTTTGTATATAGCCAGTCAACACCAAGGTGATCTCGGGCTTTCGGGCCCTCCGTCAGGCCAGGGCGACGGTGGCGGGGTTCGATTTCGCGACAAAAAGGTGCCTGCAGATCTCAGGGCGGACTCGCTAGCCACTGTGCCACCGACACCCCTAAGAAATGAGGACATTCAAGTTCAAGGATAGTCTGCAAACCACCGCATGCCATTGCACCGTAAAATGTGGTGTAAGACATGGGGCTTTTAAAGAAAGAGAAAGCCCTCGTGCGCTGCTTGGTCAGAGAAAATAGGAAAGTAAAAAAGCCAACTCAGCAGAATATAAGGGGAAACGCCTGAATGTTTTCACTTAAAAATTGACTTTTTCGACATGCTTTGTAGCTTTCCATGTTAACTGATTCAGAAGATAATCCGACATTTAAGACCTTGTCGCATACAGTGATAATGCGCCATTGAACCAGTACAATAATCGCTTCTTAATCTAGTGCACAAATGAAGTTTGTTTATGCTTATTTACAAAAAATCTCTATATCTCTCTCTGGTTCTCTGATTCTCTAAATATAATGTATATATGTATATATATATATATATATATATATATATATATATATATATATATATATATTGTTGTCGCAATACCTATGCTGAATATTCACCCTTTCCGCTCTATCACTCTGTCTTACATCTATTAATTCAACCCTTTGTCCCAATTCTCTTTGAAATAGACTCAGTATGTTGCAGGTTATGTTTTATATTGTGGAAAGTGTTGTTCAGATGGACAATATAAAACACAATGAAGTTTTTGTGTAGATCTTACTCCGTTATGTCTATATTTTAGTCTATTTTGTCTACACAATATCTTTTATTCCAGCCACATTTCGTCGAGGAAAAGTTGGGACCTCGGTTGTTCTTTTTTTTTTATTTCAAAATGAGTCTTCTAAAGTCAGTAACTATCAATGTTTCTATATTTTTCCCTCAGCCAATATTATTCTCTGCTTCCTAATATTAAAAAAAAACACCCTTGCCTTGAGAAATATCGGCATCTTGCATCCACACAAAATTATAGCGATGATACGATAACTCTATATTACAAGTATTAAAAATAGAAAAGACACCTTCCAACTTAAACTGACTGTAAACACAAGCAAACAAACCAGCCGTACATAAAAACGTGTGGCATGTATTTTGGTAACATCATTTATATAGACAAAAATATCTCTCTCTCCTTTTCTGTCATTGTCATGCTGTCTTGCTTTTCTAATGCCTATCTTAACTTTTCATTCTCACCCTTCTCTCTCTCTCCCTCCCTCTCTCTCTCTCCCTCCCTCTCTTTCTCTGCCCTCTCTCGCTCTCTCTCTCCCTCTCTCTCTCGCACTCTCTCTCTCATTTCTCCAGTGTATTATTTTTTATTTATATGTTTATACGTATATATATGTTTATATACATATATTTATATATATATATATATATATATATATATAATTATATATATATATATATATATATATATATACATACACACATATATTATTATGAAGACTATGCAAATCCTATCTATGTATTTATCCTATTAGGTTTACCATTCCTCCCCGGCTCCCTCCCTCCCTAACTCCTGTTTATCCATTTTGTTAATTACACTAGAGCTCCTGTCTAAAGACTTGTTTTTCATCCAGGATGTCCCTCTGGAATTGCTCCTCTTTTGACCGATGTTGAATGTTCGTTATTTAAGCCCACAATCTTTTTGAGATAAAACCAATATCGCCGAATATGTTATAGATTTGAGTCAATAATTTAGAGTGAAAGTATAAAACGTTATTTCTGTCTACCTCGGCACACTCGTTTTTTATTCATACAATTTCTCTTATCCAGTTCACGATATTATATGTTCACAAGAGAATTGCCGCCTGCTTCTTCAGTTTTACTTTAATAAAATATTTTTAAAGACAGCAATAGTCAATGTCGCTTTATTTTCCATCTTCTCCATATACATTTCATCACACCATGAGATATCTATGTGTAACCTCATTCTTTTTCTTGATAACTGTTCGTCCCTCACGTCATATAAAACTCCGGCGGTTAAGGTGTTTATTGGAATTGTACAGATATGGAAACCAGAGTGTGTAAAGACTGAGTCTGTTGTGTATATTGTAATTTGTATGATAAACAGAGAGCCAGCTTTTTTATAAAGGAAAAATATATTTAAAGCATCTTGGCGGTTACCCCATTTGAGTGCCACACTAATTTTAACGCCTTGTTGAGGGGCTTGATAGAACATAAAAGACATAACTGTCTAAACTCTATGTTTGATTCATTGAGGTGGAGTGGCACATGCAAGATACTAATAAGTAGAAGCACTATTGATCTGTTGAAACTCATACCTATCCTGTGGGCCTTATTTTAAAGCCTACTGTATGATCTACCGTCTGTGCGAGGCCTTGCCTATAAAATAAAGACTGTATTCAAAGAGCTACGTGCTGGACCTGTCCCAAAGGACGACCTCAGCCTGCCACAGTGTCGGGGAGACGCCCATCTACGGGAAATGATCTAGCACTAATGAAAATATTTATTGGGTAATCTGCATTGTTTATTGAAGATAAAGAACTTGTGCTTGTAACCTGTTTTGCTTTTTTGCAGAGCTTGGCCTCTAGTCTAAGTAAGAGATATTTATTACGTGTATTTATGTTATATATACATGCTCCTGATACCTATTGCTAAAGTCTTTATTTTATATGTAGCTTTTGGCATCTCAAAAATCTAAAGAGCATCAACTGTTTTAATTGCAGTTGATCAAGTATTTTCGTTTGATTGTCAACGTTTTGTGTCTCACTAAAATGTCTGTTAAACAAAAATTTAATATAAATCAGACTTCTCCATATTATAGCATTACTATGTTAGTCCTTACATTTAATTGGAGTATGACATCCTACAGGCATTTGAGTCAAGGTCCTGAACAGCGCAAGTTGTGCCTAATTCGTCTAATATAAAGAAAATCGCTTTCATTTCATTATAAGGGAAGATACCAATATCTTTAAGATCAGTTCATGTTGGCTAATTTTTCTATTTCTATATAATTAAAAGAAAAAAATATACAAATATCGCACACTCAGAAATATATAAATAAGTTTAAGGACCCTGAAGATGGAATGGTGGTTGAAGGAAATGAAATGAATCTAATAAAAAAAAAAGTACAACCACCAACTCAAACATATAAGAATAAATAACACAACACAGAGTGTACGTAAAAACGTTTCACAAGACTCTGTGTTGTGCAAGTTGTTCTTATAGCTTGAATTGGTGGTTTTATTCTTTTACTATATAATTGAAATAAAGTTTTAAGTCTCTAGTGTTTGTTACCATATATTTTCACAAGACGTTATGCAAAAATGAGCATGAAGAGAAAATTATTGTGCCATATATCTTCTTCTTTCATGCTTCACTCAATTATAAGTTAACGATATATTTTCAATTTTAAAGTACACGAGAAGTACAAAATTCAGCGACGCTATCACTCCTGCACCAGCCATCTTTGCCGAAAGTTTTGAATATATGCAGCGATATGACAATGTTTCTTGCACTTGAAACATGACCGCTGATTATTCGTGCTCGTCTCATGATTGTCCACTACAGGTCAAGTACGAGCTAGTGTAGATTTACGTGGTTGTTCACATAAGTTCTTTTTTTCTTCTCTTTGGCATTCTCACTCGTCGAGCTGTTCAAATTCTTGCTTTAAATAGTTTTTAATCTTTTCGACTCTGTATCCTAATAAGTCGGACTATTGTGCGACTTCCTCTCACGAGTACGTGACAATTACTGATGGCAAGCAACTTTTTGTGGATTAGATATACTTTCGATCTCCGTCCTTGTCTGCTATGGTGAGGTCACCAAATCTATCGCGAATGGCTTTGTGCAATCAGTTATAGGTCAAGCTGAACACCACCCGCGTCAAGTACTTCTTTTAACAGAGTAAGAACAGAAATTGACACGTCTAGTCGAAAATAGTTATGTAGAACAGGGTAAATAGGTCAACATTTTACATTCATGCCAGAAAAGACTAGAAGTTACCGTGGTGTTTTTTTATAAATAAGGTTAGCTAAAAGAAATTTACCAAATTTACTACTCATGTTGATCCCCTGCCCAATACGTAAACACCTCTGGAAGTTTCTAGTTCCATCCCAAACTTAACTGGTCTCTTCGTTTCGATCTAACAACTCCTTGTAAACAATATTTTCGCCCATCCAAACACCTTAGAGAATCTTCTAGATCTAAAGTAGGTAATCAAAGCTAGAAAAATTGATAGCACTGTTAAACTAAAATAAACGCAGCCGAGGCCATTTAGTGTTTGATAAAACGATACAAGCAAATGAGACTAGATCAAAAGACCAGCCGTTTCGAGTTTACATCTAGACTCATTTCACTGAGAATTTGTCATATACGCAACCGCTTAAATCCGTGAATCTATTTTATTTACATGATTTGGGTGTTCTGTTATGCCTGGTACCCTATAATCATAACGATACAACGGTGGTTTCAAACATCTTCACAACTAACTTAAAAACCCTTTAGAATGGCAAAATTCGAAAGTTCTTCCTATCGGCCTGATAGTGCAAAGCTTTTCTTTACGTATTTAAGGACGAAGGAAAATATTATGATTGTTTCCATGTTTCAAAATTTACGTCAAGAGGCCATTTGACCCGTGCTACAAACTTAAGGCACTCGCAAAAGCCTCGAGAGTTATTGATTTGTATGTGTATGCTAAAGTCAATGACTTGTCATCTACTCACTCGAGTGTACATGCATATAATTGATTTATATTGGCCACTGAGGATGGTTTATTTTCTTCCATCATTTCTATGCAATTTGAATACACCAAAGTTTTTTTTTTATTTTCGTTGCTTATGTACGCATTCAACATTTTATTGTATTTAGTTTTGAACAGTGTCGTAGCTATTGAAGAGACATTTTTTCATCGAGCCCGCCATTTTTATATTCATACAGAAGGGCTTCATTCGCATGATAACATTTCTACTGAATATAAAATAATCGCCACTATTCAGCAGAATTTTTTTTTTTAGCCCAGCCTACCATTTTATTATTCATGAAACGGTATTTTTTTATTTTGTTTTTGTATATCACCGAGTATATTAATACACTATTCAGCCATTCCACGGTCGCCCAATTAATTGAGCAATGTATGGCTGTCAACTCATTGATCATGCAGTGCACGCATGACAGAGCATTATTTGGATGCGTATATTTAATTCAAACAGTATCTTCTCAAATAGTCCACACGGCTTTGTTTGTATGCCCGCGTTTGACCCCTATCCAAGTTTTATATTAATTTTAGTAATGCGCTTATAGTTAACCCCATTTTCACCCACAAACTATTATCAGACCATTTATATCTAAAAAGTGATTAAAGACATTGTTTCATCCCATTTCTTTTTTTGTCTCCTAATGTTAGAAACTAGTGTAGTATACAATATGAGCATAATAAGGCTAATAGTTACAACTTCTGTCAAAGGATCACAACGCATTGCCGTCAAGAAACAATGTTATTCGTGGAAAAAAAATAGAACTTTTTAGGATAGGCAAAAACTATACTCTTGCACTCCTATACAACTTTCAGACTCACCGTATCTAACAAGAGCCATTTTTAGTCCTTCTGATCTGAGGAATACATCTTTTTTTCTAAGTTTGGCATAGTTTTTTTTTTTTGGTATAAACTTAACATAGTACATTTCGGCTTAAGATTCGTCAGTAGCAGAAATCGGGTATTGACATATTGCATATCGTATTTTCTCATTAAAATATATACATTTTATCATGAAAAGAAGCAAAGTCAAAACTAATACACCATTAAAAACAAAAACACAACTGTCTTTTTAAAGTTATAGCATTTATTTACACAGAGGACATTTTTCGCCGCTAGACAAACATCATGACCCAGTCATTGACACACACTCTGGTGTGAATGTATGAGAAATTATGAATACTCCATGCTGGCCTCTATCTCCTTTCCAGCGTTCTCATCATTAAATCATAAATTGCTTCATAGATTCAATAAATTGAAGGTTTGAAGGTGGAAAAAATGTCAAACTTTTTTTTCTGATTTTATTGGTCTCAGCTTAAGTCTGTCTTCATCTGATACATATGAGTCATTGGAAAATAAGTGTGGCGCCAAGTGCTTTAAAAGTGTGCCATTCTGAAAGAACAAAAGTTGCTCGTTATACCCGAAACCTATATTAATGGAAACATTTGAGTGGGTTTTTTTTTTTATTCCTTCTAGCATGAGTTTTGGCCTCTATGCAAAAAAATTGTCTTTTTAGAGAAAGCTACGGCTTTATTAAAGTTTAAAGGTAACCAATTATCAAGCAAAGCAATTTTTAAAAAACGTTTTTATGCTCTGTTGTAATAGTTATTATTAAATAAATTTATGAGAAATTACAATTACAAATGGCCCCTCTTAGCATTTAGATTTTTTACTCAATTCTTAGAAATTGCTACCTTGGGCCATCGAGAGTAAATGGGCTACCGTTACATGTTAAGTGTGTAAAATAAAAAAAGTTTTTATTATTTCTTACTATTTAAGTTTTATGCCATAAATATTTTTTTATCTAGAGTTAATGACATTAAGTATTAAGGAGTTTCACAACAGTAGTGAAAGTCGTAATATAAAGTTTAAAAGTCTTGCAGAGAACAAATTTTGAAGATGCAATAAATAGCCGCTTAGCAGGTGAGAATTATGTAGGACTTTGCTTTTTCAAGTAAATAAATTTTGAAGTTTTAACACTTCAATTCAATGACTACAATTCAATATTTGCAAAAAGCGCTCTAATCAGAGAATTTAACCCTTTGACCCTTTCTGCAATACATATTCCTATCAAAGGTGAAACTAAGCAGTTTTGGGTTTTTTTATCAAAACCTTAACACTGAATCATTCCATAGGCATGTTTTTTATGTTGTTGTTTTTGTTGCGAGTGTATGTGCGTGTATATGTGTGTGTGTGTCTTAATTGTCTTTGTATTATTGATCCAAGGCAAAAATACTTAAAACGAATTCAGCCTCACGTCGTTTATAATGTAAAATACGATGCCAAAGATCAAGAGAACTTCATTTTAAGAACTTGAAGTCATAGAGCGGGTTCTGATATTTGAGAAAAAAACAAACAGATAAAAAGTAGAAAAATAAATTTTACTACGTGCGGTTTTTTTTTTTTTTTTTTTTTAGAAAATATTTATTCAAAATATGAAGCCTTCTTGTAAGAAACTATCACAGTACTAAATAACCTTTTCTCCTTTTCATCTTGTCGAGACCCCTTAGAGAGGCTTTGGCAATAAGCTTTAAGTCTATACATCATCTTTAAAGCTTAGAAAGATGTTTTAAAATGTACTTCAATATACTTTTAAAAAATCATAATGCAATAATATACTTTAAAAAAGCGTAATGGTTTCTGATGTATACAATGCGTGATAATTTTTTAACGGATAACATTGAATTGTTTACTCAAAAGCATAAGAATATGATCAAATCCTAGTAAACTGAAAAATGATTATCTTTTTTCACATAATAATAATAATATGGTGCACTTATTATGTTGCAGCTTAAATTTGGTTGATAATAATTAATAGAGAAATAAAATCGAACCCTTATCTACGTTGCCATACTTTTTTTCGCATCAGTAATTACTCATTTCAATAGGCAATACAATTTCAAATACATGATATGTTACATAATATAAATACTACACTGTTGATCATTGTATCTAATATATAAATCCTTCCCATGGCCCGTCTTTCAGGTTAATATAGCACTATTTTAGAATTCCGATTATGCAACCACCATTTACCCGATATGGTATTAAGTGTGGGACAATCAACGTAGAGACAGAGAAAAAACTAGAAGCAGCAGATATGTGATTAATCAGAAGAATGATGAAGATATCATGCATGGAAAAAAGTCTAATGAATTTGTACAAGAAAGAGGTTAAACATATGGACGATGGTAATGTTAGTAACAAATAACAACATTTTTTTACAATATTAACTGAGAAGAGATTTTAATGGAGGAGGAATATTATCGCCAGTGACTGTTCCAGACAAGGCACCTAAAAAAGAACCAGTATTTAACCTTACATCGTTTCTTCCAACAATTACTTCAAGAACTTTCATATTTCAGCTAGTTTACCTTAGGGCTTGTGATACGAAATTTGATTTTAATTGCACCAAGCAGAGCTAATATATTTGATAAATAATATTAAAAATTGCAACGTGACTTTGGATGACACGTGAATTTTTTCCTCGATTAAAATTTCACCATTAAGTTTGTTATGAAAACCATAACGAGTTATTTTTTAATTATTAAACAAAAAGTTGGTGCAATTATTTTTTTATATTTTTATGAAATAAATTAGAGAAAACATTTTTGACACTACGTTAAAGTTGCATTTAGTGTTAACATGATGTACTACAGTTACGAAGAACAGATAATGAGATGGTTTCAACATTTATTTCTCACTTTGTATGTAAAAGTCGCTTCAATATTAAAGTTAGTAGCAGCGACCATTACAATTGTAACTAGACTCAATATGCTCACTGATGTGAAGAGCCAGAACCATCCTAGAGAGTGGAGGAGAGGAGGGACAACAATGGCTGATAAGATACCTGCAACTAAGATGCCAGTGTAAAGGAGTCCGTAATTGTTTGAGAAATGGTCAGGGCCAAAGATGCGAAAAGCAGCCGTTGGAAGGACCACAAACGTCGTGCCTTGAGTAAGAGCTAACAATAAAACCAGAATCATGTAGAAAATGGCGTCAATTTGTGGTGCTATAAACCAAAATGCGGACATGACACTGTTTATTGCAAGGGCTATCACAAGGGCATCCTTAATGTTGAACAGACCTTTGTCTAAGCATGTACCGTAAAGGATTCTGGATGATGTAGACATAACAGGGATAAGAGTGCCTACCAATGTCAAATAGTTATCGTTGTGTATGTACAGCAGGGCAAACTGTTTGTAATAGTTAGCTTTTAGTGTCAGCCCATATGCTATCGATATCCCAAACATGAACAGGGAATAAAAGACTGGAGTTTTTATAGCCTCTGAAGGTTTCCATGACTTTGGTACGTCCCTAGCCTGAATATCTGTAACAGCTTCTTTTTCAGCAATGTTAAAAATGGCGTGATCTGAACGTCCAATGCCGTTGGGCTCCGGCTGGCTTGATCCTTGATTATCCAGAATATCGTTACTGCCATTCTTTGAACCATATTGTTTTTGATTGTTTGCATTTGTTGCATTTTCCAGTGTAACCAAAGATGTAGGGAAAGCATGACCGTCTCTGTTATCCTCTATGATTTCCATCTTTTTTTTGTTTGAATTTCCTGACGGTTGCTGATCTGAGGAGGCTGGTGGGGGATTTGTAATCAAAGAATATCCAACCACTTGAAGGAACAGGGTTATAGCTGCATAGATGATGACAGCCATGGGTACGCGGTTAAGAATCTCTGCCTGCGAGAAAAACATCTTAGGACCGATGTATGATGTGGGTTTAAGATTCCGTGGGTTCACGTAGGCAGTTATGAGTTGGTTCTCTATTATTGAGAGGCCTGTCGCGGCGCCAGTTGATGTAGCCACCAAGATAGCGGCTTTATCTGGAGCCCAATTAGTTACTATCTGGAAACTGACAGAGAGGGTCACACCCACAGAATGTCCCAGCAACACTCCGTATAGAACGGCAGTCCAAGCCACTGATTGTTGAAGGACCCAAGCAGAGCCAAATAATGCCAAAGCACAGGTGACCATCGCAACAATTCCAGTCCATTTCAGGCCCAATCGCCTTTCTAAAGGCCTTTCCAGAAAAATTCCTGGGCATGTCAAACCGTTGTAGAGAGATATTATCCAGTGCGCGTCAGCATCAGTACATTTGGGTGAACAAGAGAAATGAAAGTACGAATCCATATAGGCTGACAGATTGCCGTATATCCACAGAAAACTTAATGGGGCCATCGCTAAATGAGCCCCAATGATAGAACAGTATTTTTCACGTCTTTCTCTAGAAGTTTTCATTTTGATATTGTGCTGTTGTACCAATGCTTAATCGAAATCTAGGTTTGCTATCTATCATCGGAGGCAATATTGTTGCCGTTTTCAGGCAGATTAGTTAATTGTGATGTTTGTCAAATACATATGAGTTCATTTTTGTACGAATAACCGTATTAGTTGCTATTGATTAGAATTCTAAAAGCATATGATAATTATTATCATACAATAGACATACTTAGCAATTAAAATAAAGTTTTAAGCAAAGTCATGTCGTAGAGTAAAATTTGTAGAATTTGCATGTTAAGTTCTCCAATCATGCATATAGACATTTCAAAAAGCTATATTTTGGACCGATGACAATAGTGTTATTTCCACCTCGCTGAATATGTATGCAGACACTTTTTAGAGATGTAGTAGCAGAGCACGCATCCACTTTATGTATCTTTGTAAAGCTTTAGAAGTACATACAGGAAAGAGAGAGAGAGAGAGAGAAAGACAGAGAGACAGAGAGACAGAGAGACACAGACAGCCAGACAGACAGACAGAGAGACAGAGAAAGAGGGGTTTTTTGGTGGGGGGAAGAAAAAAATAATTACAAAAAGTCTCTCTCTCCCTCTCTCTCTTTCTCTCTCTCCCTCTCTCTCTCTTTCTCTCTCTCTCCCCTCTCTCTC
>BLXT01006265.1:361596-371730 GCA_019648995.1 Plakobranchus ocellatus | reverse complement strand
GGAGGAGGAGGAGGAGGAAGAGAAGGAGGAGGAGGAAGCGAAGGAGGAGGAGGAGGAGGAGGAGGAGTATCATCAACATTTTTACTATTACTATTACTATTATTTATCCCCATTGCATATTAATACTCTACTATTTTAAAGAAAAAGAAGTAAAGAATACAAAAGTTACTAACTTGTAACAGTCTGGATTGAGAGCTGGTATGGTATATTTTTCATTAACTTTAAGGACGAGATGTTAGGGAAAGCAGAAGATAGGCCAGTTTAAAACAAGCGCAAGCTTTGAAGCTTCACTGTGAGTTAGAGGTAGAAAGAGTGAGTGAGAATAGAAGAAAAACGTAGGAGTAGAAGAAACGGGGTAGAAGAAGGGGGCTGAAGGAGAGAGGGAGAGAGAAAGAGCAAAAAACGAATAGAATTTATAGAGAGTGATGCGAAGCAAAGAAAGAATAATTTTTTTGTTGTTTCGTTGTTGTTGTTTTTTTTTAAAGTTTCTCAATACCACAAATCCCTCTAAGTACTTTCTCAGCCTAGGTAATGGATTGAGATGACTGTGCTCCAAGCAGTTTTAGCTTGTTTCTCCTAAGTCTTCAAGATTCTTTTTTTAGCTTCCTGGCTCAGTTTTCACATCGTACAAGTTCTCTCCGTGTTTCTTGAATTGTGAATATTTTTTTTTCCTTTTCGTTAAAACGTGTTTCCGTTTTCAGTGTGAGTCAAGCGGGATAACATTACCAGAATCCAGAGATGTTTTGCGCGCTTTCACCAAGGAAAGGAATACCTTTTTATACGAGCTTTTGCTTTGGAAGAAACGAAAGCTTATTGTCGGAGAGCACTTGAAATCTCTTTCAAACATCTCCACCCCTTAGCAAGGCTTCGGTTACATTACTTTCTTTAGCTTTAGAGTATTACTTACCTTGTTGTTTCTTTTTCTTTTCTTTTTTTTCATTGGTAATTAAAATAGTTTTAAAACTGTCCCTGTTCCGTCCGGTTTTTTTTCTTCCTTTCTTTCTTTCTTTCTTACAATAATATGATAAATTTGGGTGGGCGTTCCCGTCGCTTTAGCGGTTTTATTTTGGATTATTTTATCATATTGGAAATGGCTTTTAAAAACTTTCAAACAACACTTTCTTAATTTATTTCCTTTGCGATGTTAATATTTAGTTTTAAAGTTGATCGACATCCAATGGAAACAAGCAGAAAATTTATTTGTTATCCTACCTAAATGTCTGGTCCTCTTAATGAAGATATCTAGCGCTTAGGTCTGGAGGTTGGAGGTTCAATTTTTTTTGACTCGGTACTATAGATGGCATCTCATCTGAAACTTAATTTGAAAACAGGTGTGCTCGTAAAACGTAAGCACTATCATTCTGACCTACCATTGAAAAATTATACTGAATTTTTTTTTCAAAATAGTGTACCTGCTTTTTTTCCGAACATTACTAAAAACACTCGGTTGCGATACACGTACATTAAGGTCCTTTTGTTGCCAAGAAATAGCGATTTTACCAAGGAATTTTCGAAGCATCACAATATAGTAAAAGAGCACCGCAACAACCGAAACTGTTTTTTTTTTAACAAAGTCGAGAAACACAATATATAAAGGTTTTCACAGAAACTTAAATGTGGAACATTGAATGTATTTAATAAGTTGTTCAACTTTGTTTTATCAGTCTTAAGATTATTGTATTCATTTACTACTTGATTTCATTTTCTTCAACTACGGGATTTTCCAAGTTTTTAAGTTGACTCCAAGAGTGCAGTATTTGTATATTTTTTTTTCCTTTGTACTGATACTAAAACTATGACGCTTATTTTCTATGGTCCATGGATGTATCTTTTAAACCGTCACTCCATTTTACTTGGCGTTTGCTCTCTTCGTTCACTTCTCTACGGATTTCGAAAAACCCAGACATCTCGTATATTGTAAACTTTTTTTCTTATGGCATCAGAGAACGAAAAATGTAAAAAAAAGAAAAAAAAAAGTCCCTTCAAAAACGAAAAAGGCACAGGAATATTCGCGTCTAGAGAACCTAATCAAAGGCTTTTTTCAATATCAGCTGATAAATCAAAGTATTAGATAACAGCTAGTTGCCGTTCGTGTGTGCATTTCCCTGGTAGATGTCTTACCGATCTGAAGAGGGTCTAGTTGGCACAAAGGTTAGTGAACCCGCCCTACATTCTGCAGGTGACCTGTCTGTCGCGGGTTCGAGCCCGCCACCGATGCGCAGGCCTGACGAAGGGCTTGAAAACTTGAGATCATCTTGTTTTGAACGAGATATATGCACAAAAAAAAACAGATTTAATCTGGAAAACAGTCTTTGTTAACATTGTAATAAGTGTTTGTTTCCAACGTTCGCATTGTGAGGCATAAACGATAACATGTATATAGTCTCATTGGGATTTCGAAATTAAAATTCAGGAAGTAATTTTAAAAAAAAGGTGAAGGAATTGTGTATGTTCATTCGTATTGAGCTACTATAGCTCTTGGCTAATTTTTCGCTCTTATCTCATTTCCTCTCGCATGGTTAGTCTCTAGTTAGGCAGGGAATGTCGGTTCAGACAGCCTTGTGTCTACTCGGAAGTGTTACATTAATTAGCGTCTGAAAGTCTCGACTCGCCATGTGATAACCGGATTCTAACATTTTATCATCGGGCAGTTTTCCCTTGGCAAACTATTTAATTTTGGTTGTAATTATACTTAATGTGTTGACTAGAGCTCGGTATGAGTCAACTTGTTTCAAGGAACGTCCGAAGAAAAATAAGTAAAGTCTGACTTTGATGAAAAGATACTTATTAAGAGGAAAATATCAAAGCAATTGAAGAGGATTAATTGATAGACCGTTCGTTGTATGCGTGTGTTGTGACAAGTTGTTTGCAAGCTGCACTATAGTAGAGAGTTGTATTCTTTCAGCCATTCAGTCTACTGAACTTTTTTTTTTATATTCCAAAAAGTATTTTTCATATTCCAAAAGGTTTCTTTATTTATCATTGAGAGAGATGGTGTGCTCCAGTTGAAACTAGGATATTGTGTAAATGTGGAAAATGCCCCTTTAAAACAATATTAACAATATTATGAACGCCGACGCTAACAATGGTTGTGTGAGAACCCGTCATAACTTACTCATTGGTTCTGAGGGGCGTCGGTGACACAGTGGATAGCAAATCAGCCCTGAGATCTGCAAGGACCCTTCTGTCGCGGGCTCGAGCCCAGCCACCGGTGCCCTGGCTTAATGGAAGGCCGAAATCCTAAGATCACCTTGTTATGGACAAATCATTATACACAAATCATTTGTTCTGTAAATGGACTCTCAAAGCCTTTCCACATAAGCATCTGATTTAAATTTTAACCACTGCTTAAAGATCTTAATAGTAGGTTATATTTTAAGTTTTGGATCCGTGGAAAAATATTGTAACATTCATAATGTTTAAAGTGGTTCTCTTTAATGCTAGGGAAAAAAACTGGAAAGTAATCTTCAGACATGCGCACAGAACCATGTTACTGTTGAGCATGTTCAGACAGGTAGTCATTTCCTCGATAATCTTCGTTAGCGGTCAGTCTAAAGCTAAGTCAATGTCCTTAAATTTCTAATACTTATTCACTTGGCTAAGATAGCTTGGCCTTGGTTTCTTTTCTACATATGGATCAAGATTTTCTCTTAGAGTGACATGGATTTATAATGATTTTACATCGTGTAGCAGACAGCGAAGTCTAGACCAGACTATGTCGGTTAACAAATTGCCATTAAGTCTGGTTGTGATACTCTGAAGGGGGGCAGATGATGAGGGCAGACAGGATGATACAGGTATGATCTGAAGAAAAGAGGGAGCTAGAGGAATCAAAATAGAGTAATGGGGGACTGACGGAATAATTGGATAGTGAAAAAGGGAGGAAAGTTAGGACGAGGTCGATTAAATGCGGTCAGACGAAATGTTTTGCCAAGATGAAATTGCATACCTTTGTTTTGATGCTCATGACCGCACGCACGTACGTCGATGTTTCTATCTTCTCTAAGATGTAAACAGTTCCAACATGTCTTCAAGATTCTGGTATCTTACTGCCCATCTGCTGGTGAAATGCAAGAAGTCTTGAGAAATACCATTTTTACTTTCTCGAACTGAGCTTTTTCTTCATTTAAAATATCTGAAGTTTCAAACACATTGGCAACTTACAAGTTTTGTATTTAAATTTTCAATGGTGAAGGCAGTCATTACGTTGTATTGGATCTCTACACTAAATAGCGTTAAAGCTAGGATATCAACAAGTCAACAGTGCTGCATTTTGGTTCCGAGAAAAATTTCAAACTGTCACTATGAAAGTATTATTGAAAATATTAAAATTAGAAAATTTGTTGGTTCTTATTCTGATTCTCTTTCACATGTCCTCCTCTTGGGAAAGGATATTCCATATATTCTTTTTTTTAACCATAAACGTTTTTTTTTTTTTTACATTGAAAATTGTACCTTTCCCTATGTATTTGATGATTGATAGAAAAAATCCAATCAAAAGGGTACATTAATTTGGTGTTGCATTAGTGTAATCGCAATGACTTTGTATGGATATTCGTTCCCTAGTTCGGACCCTTGCCACAGTTGGTGAAAACAAAGCATCACTGACTTTGCAGCCACCTTTGAACACCTTGCGACAAAGAATCACAGTTATTAAAATCCAGAATTATTCAAAGTAAGATAACGTCTATGACAGGGGTTAAAGGTCGCATTCTTTATTTAAAGTGAAGGAAAAAGTGAGTCTTAGACGCAAGATATTCAGGCTGAAGAGTAAGGAGCTCTGGGGTTTTCTTAAAGTTTGTAGCAGAACAAGGTAAATTTCCCGTTGCTTTCATCGCTACCTCTACCATCGGCGAGTCTTAGGACATCTAGCTACACAAATAGTGCGGAATGGACACGAAAGTTCACATAAATTACATTTTTGGTTTGAGCTCGAGATCAAAATGTAAACTTTCACTGTATTGTCTGGGCTATCGTTAATCCGAACTTATTAATAAACAGGAACGCTGGCGCGAGATCCGGCTACGCTTTTATCTACAGTCCTGGAGATCTTTTACACAAACGATGAGCTAACTCCATGCGTGGTTTCAAAAACACTGACATAATGATTAGTCTTGAGTTATGTCTTGTTGTGATTTGAGTCGATCTGTGCCTGCACTTAACGACCAGGGAGAGGGCCTGCAGTAAAAGCGAGAACATAACGTAAAGAGAACTGAAAGTTTGTGAAATATCCACGAGTTTAGTCCAAACTTCAAAGCATTGTCTAAGATAATAGTGATGAGTGTTCGAATTGTACAAAGTTTATCAGAACAGAAGCGGCTCTAGATTCCTGTTTGAAGTTACAAGAAAATGAATCTTGGTTTTCTTCTTTCAATCCAAAGTTTCACTGTAATATTCTCTCTCTCTGTGTATTCCCCCACCTCTCTCTCTCTTTCTCTCTCTCTCTCTTTCTCTCTTTCTCTTTCTCTATATATCTATCCATCTGTTTATCTCTCTCACTCTCTCTCTCTTTCTCTCTCTCTCTCCCTCTCTCTCTCTCTCTCTCTCTCTCTCTCTCTCTCTTTCACTCACTTCCTTTCTTTCTACCTATCTCGATCTTTTCTATTTTCTCTTTGTCTCTACCTCGCTCTATTTCTATCTCTCTATCTCAATTCCTCTCCTCTCTTTCCCACTCTCTCTCTCTCCCTTTTTCTCTTACTCTCGATCGCTCGAATAAATGAAATAATGTTAATAAAGTGATAAACAGAGGCAGGCACATCTCATGATGAAGATACAAAAAAGGAAAAAAATTCAAGTAAACACAGAAAAAAGTGAAAAAGAGTGAGAGAAGGGGAAGGATGGAAGTAAAAAAAAAAATTTGGGGCCTGGAGATAAAACTGGAGAGAGCAATCACAGGATCACTTCAATTCATGAAAATATAGCACAAGGTATTCAAGGAAATCGTTTAGCCCAATTCGTTTCAGGTTTTAAAAATGGAGTTGAACATTACATTTTATAATCTAAAACTGCTTTACCTATATAAATTTGATTATATAAATACACGTTTTAAACGATAAAAGCATGGACCGAATTTCTCAGTTTTCTTAGATTCTGAGTGCAGAATACATATTATTATGTTCCCTCATTTGTTTGGTTTTTTTTAATTGTTCCAATGTAATGATATCAGATTTTTCATTCTGTTCCACGGTTGTTTTTTATGTATTTGAGCTATTTGGTTTTTTTTTCATATTGCTCAAAATCGTTCTTTGTATAAAACAATGATTCTGTTCATTTTTTGTGTATGTGTGTGTGTGTGTGTGTGTGATTGAAATAATCTCACTCTCTTACATTTTCAGAGAGGCAGCCTTGGTGAGTAAGTTGATAATGCAGACATTCTAAGGAATATTCTTTCAGGCAGATAAGAAATTAGACTTGAGTTGACCACAATGTGAACAGGCTTGATTAGCATTGACAATGCAGATGCTATCGTCTCTGTTGGACGATAGCGAGTCTCACAAATGTGCCTACACATCCACTGATTAAAATTTGTTCAAAATCTCCATAGGCTTTAAAATTGACTGTTTTAAAAAGGCATTTCCTTGGCATATTAATCTTGGCTAAGCAGTTTACAGAGCAAAAAATTAATTACATTATATTATCTTTTAGCATTTTCTGTGTCAATAGTTTATTTTGTCAGGATCCCAAACATGAACTTTAGTTTGCGTCTTTGTTGCGTAAGGATTTGAAAATGCTCTATGGATCTGGAAGGCCCGCAATCACCATAAAGGGGTGAAGAAGATAGGGTCTCTTCGAGAAGCCCTACTCTGTCATAGTTCCAGGGGCATTAAGTGAAAAAAAGAGGATGCAAAAAAAAATGGATTAGTAAAACATAACCTCTTTTGTACTGACATGCTGTTATAAATACCAGCCGCTGTCTAAGTTCTTTCAAAAAACAACCTTGGGTGCCTAAATTCTTATAGTACAAATCTGCGAGAATAACTTCGAAAGTTGCATTCATTTAAAAACACACACACACACACACCAGATTAAAAGCAGGATTCAATTTTGTTTCTTTGCTTCTTACCTGCCAGATTCACAAATGTGGCAGAGCCTAACGTAACAATCCACTAACCAGGTCCATATGAGGCACCTCCTGCCTGATCTACAGCCAAACATAATGATAGTTACACAACGTGCATCGATCAAAAGGGATGTCATTTATCCAGAAAATTGACGTGGTTTTGCTTAGATAGAATTTCATTTCAGGATCCGACCACATTTGACACCAATTTTGTGAGCTTAGAAATTATCATCATTAGAAATGTAACATAGATTGGTTGAGTTAGCAGAATGTCATTATAGAAATTGTGTAAGGATCTATGAAACTGGGAGTTAATTTTTGCCCGAGTGCAAAAAAAAAAAACGAATTTTTTTCTCTTTTTTTAGCTTGCTACTTTTCGGTGTTAAAAATATTTCAGGTAAAAGTTCATACAGTTTGCAATTATTTTTTTAAGCAAGTATTCTCCGTTTATGTTTTTTGTTGTTTTTTTTTTTAAGTTCGCGGTCAGCAAGTGCACCAAAGAGTTTAATTTTTTCTATTTCATATTTTATTTTAATTTTTAGTTTCTTTCTACCTCCACAAATTTTTTTCAGACTTTTATTTCTGCTACCTTAAGCAATAAATGACCTTGCAAATATATAGTATATTTTTTTAGCTCTTGCTGTTTAGGTGCTCTCTTTGGCTGTTTGATTTCTTTTATACTAACTTTTCTATATGACTCTTTTTTTTTTTTACTTTGGGAGAATTTTTTTTTTTTTTCGGGGGGGGGGGTCTATTTCAAACAAAGAAAAGCAGTACTAAAAGCCCACTGACATAACTACTTAGAGTAAGGTAAATTATGCGAAACCAATGAATTCTTAGGAAGCCGTTGAAGCTAACTGCGGTACAAAGAGCTCTCAGCCTTTGATCAAAGAGCTATTAATTTCGCTTTGCACCTGAGCTGATGCTTCACGCAAACGCTTCGTCTCACAAGTTTAGGCTCTTTTGTTCCTCTGATTTGTACGATTGGTTTTCTTAATATTCAGTAATGTCTTACTGATTGCTTTTTCCTGCTTCTTTATTTTCTCTCTCTCTCTCTCTCTCTCGCTTCTCCCTCGCTCTCTCTCTCTCTCTCTCTGTCTCCTTCTTTCTTTCAATCTTTCTTTTCTTCCTACTAATCTCTTTCTTCTCACTCTCTTCTCTCTCTCTCTCTCTCTCTCTCTCTCTCTCTCTTTCTCTCTCTCTCCCCTCTCTCTCTCTCTAATTATGTGTCTATGTCTCGATCTATCACTTTACCCATCTTTTCTGGTTCTAGACGCCCTTTTTTGCATCGAAAGCTCACATCTTTGATCTAGGCAGTAGACACATTTAATGTGAGATATCAAATCTCACAGCTTCTTCTTTTAGGTTGGGTGAGGGGAAGGAAAGAGAGTGGAAATAGTGCCAATGAAATTAACAGCAATTCATACATGAACTGTATAGTGCTGTTACTGCCTTTCGCCTTCCCTAACAATTATACTGCATACTGTTTCACTTTTACATTTTCATACTAAAAAAACGTGTATTTAATTATTACATTCTTTGCGTTTAATTTGGCCTATCCCAAAGATAATTGGAAGTCGTCATCTTTATATAGTTATAACTACGCGACTTCACATTTCTCAGAATTTCTACCTTTAATAGCGCCCATGCAGTCAGTCCGATTCAATATCTTAAATACATCTTTATAATTTGATCAAGGTGCAGGAAAGTTTCAAAAGGGTTTAGATTTCGCGTGTTCTTTATCGTGACTATTACAAAATCAAAGGCTAAATCAAGTTCCCATTATCACTGATCTAATCTTCGCTACACTAAACATGCATGTTAAACTCGAATCAAAATAAACATGAATGAATTTTCCATCGAGAAATGTAGCTTATCTTTCAGAATGAGAAAAAAAACTACGTGGGACTTTTTTCTTGTTAGACCTTTGAATGTTATCACCCGGCTTTCATCTCCCAGCAATAATAATTATCTTTCCTACAAGCGCAGAAGATATGGTGGGATTATTAACTTACATATTTTATTTTTTTATCTGTAAGCCTTTAAGATTAGTTTGCTCAAGTTTCCTCGACTATCCTTATAAAACACCAATATATTGCAATTTCTATAGGAACCCACCTTTTCATTTCCTTATGCATGGCTTTAAAACTTTTTGATACTCTGATTCTCACCTTTTTACGATAAACGCCTAAGCTCAAACGCATTATAAAGAATAGACCTAAGAAACAAGATCTAGGCCTGAAAAGCTCAAACCACTCGCTTTTCGAACTAAGATAATAAAGTCGTTAAATTTTTTAATAAATAAATTATTGTAGTGTCTTCTTGCAGCTGGTCCGCTTTTGACAAGGGTATTTCAATTTGCATGCATTTCTGGTTTAAAAATGTAACTTTAGTCTTGGTTTTCTTAGGTAGCATATTATACATTCTGTCCACTGGGCTGGAAGAGGCTTGCGGGTCAGGGTCAGGTCCTATGCCAAACGATTCTTACGGGTTTCAGGCGAATTCGTCTACCAATGAGCCATCAATGAAACTTGCATATTCTAAATTTTTCTTCACAATTTTTTATTCTATTTATTGGTTTCTTTTGTGGGCAAATTATGAACTTTAAAGTGTTTTAGATACACAGTTAGTTCTTCAAAATGCACTTATCAATAACAACTATGCTAAGACGGCCGAACATCACTCTACAAACAGCAGCCTTTCATTAAAATAAGCAGCCGAAGGAAAACGAGATGAAACAAGATGGGAGTAATTAAGGTATGCGTTTGAAACTCTGGGAATTGGTTAAACAGGTCCAGGTACACTATTGGTTCCGGGTCGTGTAATGTGAAACAGTGATGAGCACGCCAAGCACGAGGAGGTACTCACGTGCCACGGCCATACCTACATATGGTTGTAACCCAGACTGACCTTGGTCGTAACCATTTAACCTCATTCTTGCCAGTTTAACAAAGGAGGAATAGACACACACAGAGAGAGAGAGAGACAGAGAGAGAGAGAGAGAGAGAGAAAGAGAGACAGAGTGAGAGAAAAAGAGAGAGAGAGAGAAAGAGAGAGACAGAGTGAGAGAAAAA
>BLXT01006265.1:306448-316629 GCA_019648995.1 Plakobranchus ocellatus | reverse complement strand
GGGGGGGCGTGTTGTATGTCCATTCTGCTCTCTGTGCGTAAAAAATCTTTCTTTAGATACGACGTAGATGGCGACAATAAAACTCATGCAAAAAAAAGCCTTTAAGCTTTGGATTTTTATCAGATCTTTACTTTAGCTTTCTCTCTCTCTCCCTCAGTCACTCTCTCTCTCCCTCTCTCTCTCTTCTCTCTCTCTGTCTCTTTCCCGCCCTCTCTTTCTATCTGTCTACCTAGCTTTCAATCTACCTTTCAGTTCCTTTATCACTCAACTACCTCCTTAATTTCTTTTCTCTTTTCTCATACTATTTCTACTTTTTTTTATTCTCTCTCTTTCTCTTTCATATTATTTTGTCTATTTTTTTTTTTTACTTTCGTCTCTCTCGATTCCTTTATCAATACTAAAATGTGAAAGAATTTATCATAACTATAAAGGATAAGTTTTCACTGAAGAACAATGGTAATTTTTTAATTATTTTTATCTTAACTGTTTGAACCACCGTCAAAATAAAAATCCCAAAAATCGCTTCTTGAGGCTTTAAAAAACCACGAGGACTGTGAAGGTCAGAAGCAGTCTGTTATTCTACTAAAGTACCTTTTTTTTTTAATAAAAATGTTTGTGGAAAAAAAAAAGTAAAGCCTACCTATATCGGATTGAAAAACAAGAGATAAGAAATACAAAGATGAATAATCATTAATTTTAAATGAGAGGAAAGCCTCCTCGACTAAAGGCATGAGTAAGAATAAGGGAAAAGAAGCGAGAAAGTGACAAAAATGTGGAAAGGTTGAGGGGAAAAGGGAAACTCAGAAAATAAAAGAGTAATGCATTCAAAATTAACGCAATTGAAAAAGAAAAATACGGGGAAACAAGTAAAGAGAAAGAGGGTTGATACAGGATGATATTAATTTGTGTGTGGCTGTTTGCTCGTAAGTGTGTTTGCATGGACGTTAGAGTTTGACATTCACTTTTAAATCTTTTTCTTTTAACTGAAAGCTTTCTGTATTTCATAAAATCCGTATGCATTTGAGCAGAACGGGCGTTGATAAGTATGGCATGTGACTAGTGATGTGCATATTTTTGCCACAAAGTCATGCAATCCATGCCAGGACAGAAAGCTCAGTGATAAAAAAAAAAATATGTCTTATGTCATTTCGTGAAAAGAAAAAAATAGAAAAGGTTTTGAAGAGTGAAAAAAAGATGCTATAATGACATACAGGAATCATTACATAAAAAGGAAAGAATATCATTCCATCTTAGTTTTTCGGTGAGTCAAATGGTTCTATCGGTGAAGGTTTCAACTGTTTCTCTAACTACTTGAAGTTCGAATCACTACACACGATATTCTAAAGCCCAGATAATAAGAGAAAGAAGGGCAGGAGGAGAGCATGAAAATCTCAATGGCTTAAGAAGTTGGATAAATAACATTGAATTTTTTGTATTTTTCTCATTAGAAATTGAGAAGTTTTTTCTCTTCGAAGTTCGAACTGACTCAACCTCACTGAATTCTTAAAGACTGACTGAATTTTTTAAAAAGTTTAGCAGTTTAGCAATATTGACCACTTCTTTGCCGTGAATGTGGGGAAATAAGAAGTAGAGGCCATAATGATTAAAAGCTGGCCATGTCTTCATAGATTATACACCATTATTTCATCTTTTTGTTAATTTATTTTTTTGCCTTCTTTTTTCTAATAACCAAAATAGATGGACAGCAACTGAATTTCAAATGTAATGAAGTCATGATATTATTTACAAATCTTTGACAAGATTCATAAGAAATTTCCTGGACTTCCGTGCTTTCGTACGTAGGGGAAAACACGTCTGTTTATAGCTAGCATACATAACAAAACTCTTTGTGATCATCATTGTCTGCAACAGACAAAACTACATAAAACACTACTTGAAATGGCTGCCCTTTTCAGAAAAAAAAACAAAAAAAACCAGCTTGGTATGTTTGGCGCTCTCAAGTTCACATGGAAGCCCTTTGACTCTCTGGATAGAAGCCCAACGGGCCATGTAGATGTTTTCTGGCACGGCCTGGAATACGCTACGTTTGTCACTGTTTTACCACTAGCAGATCTACCAGGCGCGCCCAAGTCACTCAGGGTTGTTAGAGTAAAGCGCTGAAGCTTGACCGATATACTTCAGTGTCACACACGGGGACTCTCGCTTCCCTCCTCTGGCCCCTGGTCTCTGCCCTGCTACCATCAAATCTACCACCACACTACACGACATTACTACGATCTCGGTGTCTCTGAGCCGAACCGCCGCGCCAGGACTGCGGGTTTAGTGGCCCCTGCGAGAACTGGGGGTTTCTTGTCGAGTCTGCCTGTGACTAAAGAGGCCTCGGTCTAGTGCAGTGGAGAAACCCGGGTCGTAGTCGCATTGATAGCAACAGACCCTGGCCTGTCGTAGTGGCAGCAAAAGGTTTTTAGTTTTACGGTGTACGTGACAGTGGCGTGTTTTCTTTTGCCTCTGAGAGGGTTTTGCCTGTTGCATTTTTTTTACATCGATATTTATAATTGTGACGCCTGATGAATCAGGTTTTGATTTAAGTGGTTAAAGCGCATTTTTTTTAAGCTCGGTGTTTCCTGAAGGATTACTCTGTCGCTGTCTTGTTTTCTTTATTTCGATCCGGGTGAGACGTTTCCATTTGTGGAAAATACTGGATGTACACAAATCTGATGCAAGAATGCAAGATCTGAATCTATAGAATGTAGTGCCCTATTTTAAAAAGTTAGTTTTATCGCAATCAACATCCTGTTCTTTTTTTTTTTTTTCCTCTTATTTTTTGTTGCATGAGAAGTTGTAGGAGGATACTGGAAGGAATTTTTGCTGCAGTTTAGCAATTTTTGCTTTCACTTTGGACCTAGATCTAGATTCTATTTGGAGTTTGGCCTAGCTTAAACACGGTGTCAAACATTTTAAGATTCGAAACCAGTGTATCTGCCTTCATTCATTTGCTCTCTTTCTTCCTTTTCTTTTTTTTTACCCCTCCCCCCCCCTCTCTCTCTCTCTCTCTCTCTCTCTTTCTCTTTCTCTGTCTATCGCATCTTTATGTCTCCCTGCTCTCATTTCTATCTCTTTCTTTTCTGTCTTTCTCTCTCTTTCTCTCTCTCTCTCTCTCTCTCTCTCTCTTTCTTTCTTTTTCTCTCTCACGTTGGTGCTCCTTCTCCATTTTATGTCTCTTTCCCATGTCTTTATCCAGCGATACGAAATTTACCTCTGATATATGGTTTTACCCATTGTACTCTCGTTTCCTTCTAGTTGGCCTCCTTGCAGTGCCTTTTGTAAACTATCATTAAAGCAAGGCCCGAGACTACTCTGGCTTCACATAGGAAGCCTAAGTCTTTCTATTTCCTATTTTTAGCAGTTCTATAAACCCATGTGTATCCAGATGTTTATCTAGATCTCAGTCTTAATTATTTCTCTTCACAATAGGACAGATTTCCCCCCGAGTCAGTTTAGATCAAACGCGTTTTCCAAATCGCGTGGTATACATTTATAAACCAGCAACATCTGTTTTGTGAAGATCAAGTCTCATCCTGTAAAACTATGAGGTTTTTTTTTTTATCTCTTGTTATCGCCATAATCACCACTTGACCCCTAAAAATGCAACTGCTTTTTCATAAACTATTAATACCGGGTGAGACTGAGAGTGTTATCTCCGAGCTCAAGATAAATATAGTTATTTTAAAGCTAGTATGAAAATAGATTTTTATGTTTTAAAAAAAAGTATTGCAGTATAAATTGTGTTACATTTAGTTGCTTTATCTTTTCAACCTTTCGTCGTTTTTTTTTTGTTGTTTTGTTGTTGTTTTTTTCAAGCCATTTTTCTCACATCAAGGACTAATCTAAATGTGAACACTGTCTTAAAAATGAATGTGTTAGTGTTGAAAGTCTGTATTTTCGATTTACATAATTATAATACAAAAAAATCATTGAGCTAGTGAATCTAGATTCAGATGTAAGCAACTCTGGAAAAATATGAGATATTTCGAAAAAAAAAAAATTTGTATGGACAGAACGAGCTGTAACAAGTTTGTGCTGATTTTGTTTAAGGTGCTTTTCCCCCCACTATGTTATCAATCCGCCCCCCAGCAAGCAAAATACCTTGAAAAAGATACTTTTCTACCTGTACTAACGAGCTATGTTATCTTCAGGCATAAGTTAAACTGAATTTCATACTACTAACGTGGCCCACATTTGAATCAAATAACAAGATCATGCAAGAATAAGACGTTTATCAGTAGAAAGCGAAGTATGTAAGCCTTCAACTTATCAGTTCTGATAGTGACAGATAGCCCTTTAACAAGATGAGCCTTGTGTAGCCACTCCCGTCATAACATTAAGAAACAAGTTGTTCAAGAAAGTTTTGCATAACAGAAATGTGTGTCTTTGCTCGCGTTTGTTGTGGCGTGAAGGAAATAATTCGTCGGACATGTGGCATGAAAAGCTAGAGAATCTTTTACATGGAGTTGAATTGAGCATGCTTTGTGTGACATTGTTTAGGTGCTTTTCCTTTTAATCCCGCAGGTTTCTCGGGTTGTATTAATTGTGAACAAAACTGAGTCATCGTGATGTCTGGACGAAAAGTTTTGTAAAAGATTTAGATGTTAAATTTGATTTGTTTTAAGCTTGAAACATGATCAGTTGCGATTGATGCGATCATCTACGCTAAGTTAAAAAAAAAAAAAAAACATAGGATGCCACAATTACATTTATGTTACTCGTATAGACAGGAGGTTTTTTTTTTGTTTTGTAAAATGTGCACGCTGCAATGAAAGTTATGTTTTCTCTTTTGTGAGTGCTTCATAATACACACACTTCCTGCATTATGGCATCTTCTCTGTAAAGTTAAAGTGTGTGGTTTCATGGAGGAGAGTTATCATTTTAGGTCATGCTTCGATTTTGATATTGTTGTGCCATGGCATGCAACTTGTGGCCTTTATAGTGTTAACATCTCACTAATTCTGATTCAGATTATTTTCTAAATGTTAACTTTTTATGCAAATTTGCGCAAAAAGAATATATATAAGAGTTGTAAGACCGAAATACATTAAATTCTCAAGGTGTTTTAATACTACCATTGATTTCTAGACATTTTGACAAGATACCGAGAGACAAACTTAATAGTCTGCATGGTATTCTTTGGATGTCCTGTCGCCGGACTGGTCATAGCTGAAGGTCTAGTGAGTGAAGTTTGCGCCAAGGCTGGGCTATCCCAGCGGCCAAACCGGCCATGGTTGTGGTCACTGGTCTAACCGCCATGCACCACCACAACCCTCGCTCACGACACGCTGGACCTTCCACAGTGACTCCCAGTGCTAGCAGCAAGCGGCGTCAGACTGTAGCCTCAACCATCATCGACCCTGGGCCAGGCTGCAGTAGCAGCAGTGGTAGTGACTACGAGGGAGGCAGCGGCAGCCCTATGGAGTACAAGAAACCGCAGCTGCGTCATGAGTTTCATCAGTATGGAGATCACAGTAAAGGCAGCAATGTTCACACGCGCATTCAAGAGCCAGGATTCTTCTACAATGGCGAGCAGAATTCCAGCGATCACATAGAGCCTCTCTCAGGGCCAGAGAACTTTCAGAAAAGTACGAAGTCAAGTATGAAGCTCCAGCACAGAGATTCACTTGAAAATTTCGATTCGTCCCCTGTGTCGCATTTATCGTCTGTTTCCTCCTCATCGTTTCCCCCTCAAAAGTCAGCAATGAAACTTTCGAAAACCAGCAATACTTATTCGAACAAAAATGGCGTAGTTAACCATAATGCTCATAATTTGTATAAAAGAACAAGTTTTAGTCTTTGTAATAACAGTGACAGTGTTAAGGACACTGGTCAAGATTATTTGCAGCTAAATCAGCCTGCAGACATTCCGAAGCTAAGTTCTGTGCAGAATAGTACTAATGGTCACTCCTTGCAATGGTCCAAATCACCGGTATCTTCAATGAAGTCACCGTTACGAGAAGAGGTATCTTTTCTGACTCAGTATTCCGACAGTTGCCTCATCGATGCAGGAGAGCACCATGCTAGGTCAAGAAACAGCTTCACACAACAGCAGGACCAACAGAAAGTCATGGACGCATCGGTTGTACATCAGAACCGATCATCGGATGAGCCTGCTCTTAACAGTTCAGCTTCCAAAGATCCTTCTTCGCAACCTCATATCCGCAGAAAAACTCCGAAATTGTCGAGTGCAGGCCCACTTTTCCATAATGGAAGACACAGCCGCCCACAAGATGACTCTGTCCAAACTCACAATGGTCCACGCCTTGGCAATACGAAACACTCGTTGACTTCAATGTCACTCGACTCTCCCTACGCATCTATGAGTAGATTAGACAAATGGGGCCCAAGCTATGTCACAGCCAGTTTTTTCATGAGCAAGGGTGCAACAGATCCAATCCATCATCCGGTGCCGAGGCGCGGGGTTGTGGGTGGCTTTCAAAGATCTCACAGCTCAAGTCTTTTTGCAAAGGTGTCGGCTTCTCATAGTGAAGCCGTGACGGACAATGAAAGTGATGGAACTAGCCCAACTATTAGCAGTAGTAGCGGAACAGTTGGTGGGAGCAGCTGTGAAGCAGCACCGTCAGCCTCGCAGCCCGCACTCCATTCCCATCTTCAGCAGCAGCATCGACCCAGATCCACCAGCAACGAAATGTTTACACCACCATATCTCAAACATCTGAACTTTCTTCAGTATCAGTCTCCGCTTGTGGCAGCACACAGACTCCACAGTAGCAGCCGAGATCTAAGCAGTATCAGCAGAGATGCGGCGTCACTGGTGGAAGGCAAGCACGATGTCGGGTCTCTACGGTCAGTGAAGATGATTCACATCACCAAAAACGAAGATTCAGGATCTGTAAAATCACTCAGCTTCTCTCGAACTAGTAGCGGAGATTCTTCATCCTTGAATAAGGAGAGTCAAGCATCAAGTGCTAATCACGTAGGCCAATACGGATACAACCCGTACAGTACCCTTCCTCGGAAAGGTTCTCATGGTCAGTACCTTAGAAGGACGGTATCGCATGATCCTCGGGTTGGAGAGGTGAGGGTTGATAGTACTCCTGCGGTGGTGAGAACCGCTAGTGATGGGGAGATAGAATCAGAATATGTCACTTTAGACAGGACTTATATTCCATCCAGCAGTTCACGCCTCTGTAGGGTTATTGAAGACGTTCCTACTACTCAACCATCGAAACCAAACTTTTCTAAACAGTCTCTCTCTCCTCCCTTGCATAGTCCTTCTTCTCTTGAACACTCTGGGCATGTAAATAGCATTTCCTCCACCAGACCCAAAAGTTACTCACGCAATAAGGCATCTCGCGATAGTGAATCTAGTGAAAGTAACGGTGATATACCTACTAACCCAATTGCACGTGAATCTAACCTAGTCAACAGCAGTAACAGCCTCAATAACAGCATGAGCTCCGGACAGCTTAGGGCAAATGCGGAAGACCAAAAGAGCACATCTGTAAAGAAAAGGTACGGCCCTGGACCTTTAAAGGCCATGGCTGAGACTTTAGGCTCAGTATTCTTTACAAATCGAGCTTCCAGCGACGCTGGAGGGTCTAGTCGGCAGAGCAGCGGGGAAAGTTCTCTTTCGCCTTTCGAAAGTAATAATTCCTACCTTTCCAGCCCTGCTTCACCCATCTCCCCGTTAGCAATGTCACTCAACTACAGCAGCATGCAGAGATCTGGCAGCAGCAGAAGCAAAGTCGATCGCCAGCCCCCACAGACAGGACGCATGACCCGGAGTAAATCTCTTCCAGACCTTCAGAAGGACGTCGACGGCAACGAAGACCAAAGCGCCAACGCTCTAACGAACTATAGTGATGACGAGGACGGAGACGAGTTTGGTTTTCTTAGCTACCCTATCTCATTCTCTTCTTCCTTTTCCTCCTCCTCCTGTACCTCTACAGTAATGAACAAGGCCAAGAGTTCGCCGTCCCCTGGTACGAGGATCTTCCCCAAGAGATGGCGCTCCAAGAGCAAAGCGGCTTCCAGCAGCGCCCCGGATCCCTCGGCTATGTGGACTCCTGGCCCCCCGGTGAGTACCTGTGCTCTCTACAGAACTCTGTTGTCGCTGTAACTATCGCAATCTGTGTGAATGTCCTCTTTGTTTGTTTGTTTTCTTGTCGTTGTAAAGGATGGCATTGGCCATTATGATGGTATCAGTAATGAGGATGATGGTGTTAGTGGTAGTGCGGGTGGAGGTGTTGGTGGTGTTGGTAGTGATGATGGTGGTGGTGATGGTGATGACAATGATGATGAAGATTTAGTTCTTATCGCTGTCAATCTTGTGGGTTTTTTTTTACATCCGTAAATGTCTTATTCCTCCATTTTAAATACGTGCGTTTTAATAATGTATTAACTTCTTTTACTAGGCTAGACCACGTTGATGCTGTTCCGTTTTGTTGTGCTGTGGTTTTTGTTTCAAACTTCGTAGCCTATCTTACCCAGTTTCCAGACTGCACAGGAAAGATGCATTATTATATTCATTACTCTATTTTTTGCTTTGTTCTTCTTAACTTAAGTAGCCAATCGGCTTGAGTGTTGAAGGTATATTGTGCCATTTAACTCTACACACGTTTAAGTTTGTGCTTATGATAATTATTTCTTCCAACAATTGTCATATGCATCAATATTTCTGTAAAAAAAAAAACAAAAAAAATTTATTCTTGTTTTTTTTTTTTTTTTCGAAAGATATTATTCAGGCAGAAATCTTCCCTTTTCTCTTCCTTCATGACAAAAAGAAACCGTATCGCCAAACAAAAAAGAAAGGGTTTTCGGCTCTTTATCTCTTATTTCTCATTCGACTTTACATTATTTGTTACCGATGGATTTTTTTTTTTAAGTTTCATGTTTGGAATCTGGTAAGCGTTAACAAGATCGGCTTGGGAATGCCGCTAAAATTAGAGTTTGTTTCCTAACCGTGATTTATCGTGAGACTGAACAAGCAAAACAAGAAGTCTGCCATAGATTTTGTAAGGGTGTTGCTTTTCAAGTGTCAAGTTTATTGCGGTGTAATATGTCATTCTTACCTTGAGCGCCTCATGCTCAGCGGCTAAATTTTATTTCTTCCGAATAAAATGTTAACTGCGGGAGCTCTTGACATCTTCCGATGAAGAAGGCTTTTGGGAATACTACGTCGCTCTCTCTTTCTCTCTCTATTTCTCTCTCTCTCTCTCTCTGTCTCTCTCTCTTTCTCTCTCTCTCTCTCTCTCTCTCTCTCTCTCTCTCTCTCTGTTTTTTCTTTATCACTTTCTTTATCTTTTCCTCAACCTACCTTTTTCTGCCTCTTTTTCTCGTCTTCTCTTTCTCTTTCTCAGTTTCCGCCTTTTTCTATTTTGATCTTGATTTTTCTATGTCTCTCTCTTTTTTCTCTTTCATTTTTCTCTTTCCGAAATACTGCATTTCATATCGTCACGAGCTGTCTCCCTCTCTCCGCTCTCTTCCTCTTCCTCTCCTGATATACCATTTTCTTCTTTTATTTCAAAGTTCCGTACGCTTTAGCTCACTTTTTTCGATGAAGACACAGGTTTTGACCACTTTTTTGTTTTTAATCTTTTTTTTTTCTTCCAAAAAAAAAAAAAAAAAAAAAAACGTTTCCCACGCAGAGCAAAATTCCTGCGTCTGCTTTGTCCAGTAATACAGGTCTGTAACCTTGAGCAGCCGAATGTAAACCGCAACTTCACATCGGACCATTCAATTTACGCCCTACTGTAGAGCAGGTTCCGTTTTTAATTCCATCCAATGCCTATTTATTTCCTCTTTTTTTTTTTCAGTGAATGAACAAGCAGATTTCCTTCATATGAAACTCAGCAAACCCAGTAAAGCGTAAAGTTCGAACAAAGCTGCTGGCTAATTTTATGCATGTGGTTTTTCATTTATAAGATCTTAAACAAACAAAAGCTGAAGCAAAAATAGACAAGTGTGGATGTGTTCGTGTGTATTTGTGAGGGTTTGTGTTTTCCTTCATCATTTTGCAAACGTGCATTTTAAACCTCAGTCGTTACAGATCGTTCAAGACGTGTCCTAGAAGCATTCGTTTAAAAAAGATCTTCGTTGACCTTCAAAAGTGATGGCGGTGGTGATGGCAGTGTCAGCAAAATTGTAATCAAAATCGCTACTACTACTACTACTACTACTACTACTACTACTACTACTACTACTACTAC
>BLXT01006265.1:211066-238282 GCA_019648995.1 Plakobranchus ocellatus | reverse complement strand
GGCACCCCCCCCCCCTCCCCCTTTCCCACCAAAAATAAATAAATAAATGAATAAATAAATAAAACCCAGCCAGCTTGTCCCCTTTCCCTTACAAATACAGCAGTATTATTTTTTCAGTGAGAGACAAGGTCTACCTTTTTTGTTTTGTTTTGGTAGGTTTTTTTGCCTTGGAAAACGTGAATGTTTTTACGATTCATTTGGAAACTAACAGACCAATTATTAGGTCCATGGTGAAATGTGCTATAAGTTTCCCACGTTTTCTTTCGCCAGAATTAATTTTTAGCATGAATTAGCGGGTTTTTTCCCCTTTTCCAATTAATGATTTTGTTTTTGCACTATTGAATGTTTTATGCTGTATCCAGACTATTTCCCCTTTCCTCCCTAGATTATATTTCTTCAGTTATCGAACGAGCCTTGTGAATTTTTTATTTAATCTGGCTGTAGCTAATAAGAGATTCTAGCTTTCTTGTTTATTTTTTCCTTTATCTGCTCTCTCTCTTTCTCTCTCTCTCTCTCTCTCTCTCTCTCTCTCTCTCTCTCTCTCTCTCTTTCTCTCTCTGTGTCCCTTTCTTTTAATTATAGACACCTCTATCCCTGTATATTTCTATCTCTCTTTCTTGCGTCCACAGAGACAAACGAGGCAAGACGATCTAAGAAATCCTCTCTGTCGTTGAAGCGAAGGTCCAAGTCCGTTAGTGCTTCAGCCTTGGACTCGGTTGGCAAAGGTGAGCAGAACGTCTAGTATTTCCGAAAGCAGCACTTGTCTTTGTGGCATCAGTGGCCTCAATGTAGAATCCTCAGCTTCATTTCATATGTGAGCTCTTTCCAGGTTCAAGTCTCAACAGAGACTAACACTGTTCCTCGTGTTGAAACGAAGACACTCAGAAAAGGCATTGGTTTTTCTTTCTGGCAGGGAACTCTCGGACGGTGCATTTTTATGCAAGATGTCATTTGCAACAACTTAATGTGGATCTAGGACATAGTCAAGTCTAGGATGTTTTCTGTAAACTTAACAAGAATAAACTAAACTTTTTTACCTTTTTTAGTTAGCCTATAAATATGAGCGCAGAAAAAAAAAATGGGGAAATATGTTTAATTGTTTCAAATCGGGTACATGAGGAAAAAGACATATCCTTCGTTGCATACATCATAATAAAATTACATAACTATAGCCGTTGGCCCTAACCATTTTCAAGATTTTGTGTTGTTGTTTCAATGCAGATGGCACTGCTCCTGGGCTTGTCTTCGGCATACCTCTCAGCAAATGCGTCATGAATGATCGTGAGATGGAAAAGAAGCGACGGCGAGTAACTGCACATCCGGGTGCTTCGGTAACGGAGCAAGCTGCTAGTGGTGCTTCAAGTCCGCCCTCCTCCAGCAAGATGCGCACAGGCAGCAGTGAAAACTTTGATTCCACCCAGAATAACACGAGGCCTGGAAGGTGAATTTTCCTTTGTTTGCTTGAAAGCAGGAGCTGCATATCTTCTTTAAAAAAAAAAAAGTTTGCGAGTGAGATTGGTGGTGTTGATTGTGATGGTGTGCTAATGCAGCTGATCGTTGTGATGGCGGTGGTGACGATAATAAAGGTAAAGGGAAATTAGGTAGTGGGATATCAACAATGATGACGATGAAAGGAAGAGATTAAAAGGAAGTCATAAATGATTAAGGGGGATGAACGAAGGAGAAAGGAAGAAAGTACAAAACGGGAGATGATAATATGAAGATAATACAAGGAAGTGGAAGGAAAGAAACAAGTTGAGTAGTATGTAAAAAAAAAAAGTGGTAGAAATAAGATAAATATATTTTCATTCAAACAGGAAATCAAGCAGCTCTTCCCAAGGTTCTTTAGAAAATAGCGGTGGTATGACGTCATACAGACACGATTGTCTTGCAATCCCTGCACAAAAGGTGAGAATTATTTTTTTATTTGTACTGTGGTAATGACACATATGGCCAGGATTACGAGTGCAACACCAGTAATGTTAGAGAGTCAAATGCTCTTTAGATATTATCACTGGGATGACGTAATGGCAGAATGCAATTTTAGCCTAAGGGCTATCAGATGATGTTTTTATTTTATAAGCTGGCCAGTAAATCTTCTTAAAGCATGCTTCGGTCAAATAGAATTCAGTATTCTAGAGAGGAGGAAATCCTCAGATTTTCTTTGCTATCTTAAAAAAATGCACACAAGCAAAAAAAACCAAAGTGAGTTGAGCCATTATGCTAGCCTTGTGACGACACATTGTCCTTCACAAGTGAAACAGAGTTCTAAATTCTCTGGAGCTTGGGCTAAAAATTCCCAAGTCCTGAATGTAACATGTCAATGTAAAGTGATGGTTTTGGGCAAAAAGAAAAGAGATACCTTAAGCGAAGTGGGTTTAATTCGAATGATGTTTGGCATATTTTGGTTTCAATATTGGTTGCATGTGTTGTAACCTGGCCACTTTTGGGTGACATTAGGTTGCTAATTATTATAGATATGAAGTTGAAACTAATGTAGAGAGGTCTGCGATTCATTATCTGCATTTGTCTTGAACTAAATTTACTTTCAGGGCAAATCACTAGCCCAATGCCATGAGAACCACGCCAACTTTTTCATTTTTTTAAGCATTTTAACTGTGCAACATTCATATACTGAAATTCACTTGTTGCTTTTGCTTATGTTCTTTGAATGTAATTTTTGTATTGAATAGAGTAAGCATGCAAAATTTAAGTAACTGTGATTAATAATAATTGAAATCTTTTTCCTTGAAATTTTGACTGCTTTAAAGTCGAATTGGCCCGTTTGCTGTTAAGAGATTCAAATTAATGATCTTCCCCGTCATTGAAATTTCTCCCAAATTTTAAAATCCACAGAGGGCTGTGAGTTCTGATAGCTTGTCCGAGTCGGAGTCAAGTCGCAATACCAGCTCCAGCTTGATAGATGCTCTCACCTTGTCGATTCAGTTACCACATCCAGCATTCAGGCCACCCAGTCTGAGCATGGATGCCAGAGAACTAGCCAATCAGGGGCATGCCCAGGTGCCTTATGTGGTCAAGGCGTGTTTCAAACATATTGAGGCTTATGGTATGTGGAAATTTTGCTCTGCACACTCTATAGAGCTACTACAAGTTAATGTGAAAAAGAATGAAAGAAAGAGAGAGAGAGAGACAGACAGAAATTATATCTTCTCTAACAAATTTCGTCATCTGGTCATTTAAATCATATTTTTTTAATATACTAAATCATGTGACTGCGCTTTTTAAAAAGCTACAACATACGAAGCACCAAAGCCATTTTCTCTCAACATAGCAGGCCATGTTATTGTTTTAGATTTATATGAAAGAACATAGTAATAGAAACTCTGATGGTGATGACATTCACACGCCAAGTTATGTTAATAAACCGTTATCTTTAGTTTTACTGCGCTTATCTTAGAAAAGATATATTGGTCTTTGACAAAGACTTGTATCTTTAACATGAATTCAATGGCATATTATGGTCCTGACAGGATTGCAGACGTTGGGCATATTTCGAGTCGGCTCATCAAAGAAGCGTGTGAAACAGCTGAGGGAAGAGTTTGACAGTGGCCAGGAAGTACAGCTTACAGAGGACCACAACCCCCATGATGTGGGGGCGCTGCTGAAGGAGTATTACCGTGATTTGCCTGAACCTCTATTGACAAGGGACCTTTACGTGCCCTTCCTTTATGCAAAGCGTAAGTGTGGGTGGTGGATATAGTGATATTTCTGTGTATTTCAAGTTATCTTTTATTTTTCTTATATTTGGGGAAACCCAGAAACTAAAGCTTCTGAAAAACTTTGCATCTGTGAATGAGCTGAAGATCTTAAATGAAAGCAATGGATTTTCAGAGCAACTTTTTTCAAAACTTGTTATGTATTTTTAACAACAGGAAAAGATTGAAATCATTAATTTTACATTTTCAAACTTTAAGCCTTTTAATCCATGAAACAATGTTGTAGCATGTTTGCACATTCTTATTATAAATCTTTTTTTTTTCTTTTATGAACCCATAAACACTTTCCTTACTTGCAATACTTTTTTAAATTTTTCTAAGTTCTTTTCTCTAACCCAAAGACAAAAAAGGCATAATATTAAATTTCTATTCAACAAAAGCAATTGGTTGATAAAAACATAAAAACGTTTTGGAAAATATTTTGGTTTATCACTATATACAAATCCTTGAGGACCCTTAAATTTTTATTAGTTATTCCTGAATGTGACATTTTTGCACTTCTCCTCCTCTTACAAGTTCTTTAGTATCAATCCCTGTAACAGCATAGGATATTCGCACAGTGAAACCTCTTTTCACATTTAAAGACAAGTTGTCATTTTGCTTTTTTTTTTAATGTTTCTTAAATGTAGGTTTGAAAGATGAGCATCAACGCCATACAGCATTACGCCTCCTGATCTGTATGCTTCCCTTGGCTAACAGAGATACTCTATGGTCTTTGTTACGATTCCTCTCTAAGGTTGCTCAACATGCTCAGGACACCATCAGTGAAAAGGGGGAAACGGTAGGACCATCAAAATGTTTCTAAGTTGTTTTTAGGGATATTTTGGGATGAGTATGGTTTATAGCTGTCTTGCAGCCATTCCAAGTGGCCTGGGGGAAAAAGTTCAGGGAGCCTAGGAGGTGGATGCTTGGTGTATAAAATGGACGAACAAGAGTGGGTGGCAGATAGATGGATAAAATAATAGATGGAGGAAAGGTAGAGTAATGTGTGTATTTTTTCTTAAATTACATGTGCTTACTTCATTCAAAATTATTTAATGTGACTCCACAGCCAAAAGATAGTCATAGAAAGTGTTATGTATAGAGATACCTCTTGTTCAATTTAATTTAATTTTATTTTTATGCTTGATTAAAATTTTGTTTCAACCTCCAGCTTTAAACCATATGTCTCCTCAATTTAAGTCTTTAAGATTTGATTTTTATCAACATTGTTTTTTTTTCAGATATCTGGCAACAAAATGGATGCTCACAACCTTGCAACTCTTTTTGGCCCCAATATTTTGAGACGTTCATCTGCAGGGGGCGTGGCCTCAGCTACTGACAAGGAGCTTATGTATCAGCAGTCAGGGGACAGAGTGGAGGAGAGCAAGGAGGTCATAGAGGTTGTCAAGGATATGATAGACAATCATCACGATCTATTTGAGGTAAATTTAAGTATTTACTCTCAATATGAAATTTTCTGTCTTCATTTTTCATAATTTCATTCTTCTCCATCTGATTGTGTCCTTTCTTTATTTAGTGCTGAATCTGGTGAAATACAAGTGATTATGCTTTGCTATTCAACTCTCTGTTGAAGTTTTTCATTCTTGTCTCTTTTGTTTTTGGTTTTTGTTTTTTTTTTTTTGTGCGTGTGTTTTTTTGGTTTTTTTTTGCAGACTCTCCCTGTTCCATTTTTTCAAATAATAATAGCAAGGTGTTCTAATCTTTACTCACACACTAGTTTAAATGATTGTATATTTAGCATTTTACAATTAAAATGGTATACTCTAAAACTGTATAACAGTTCTTCAAATGTTATATAAAGAGTAAATGTTTCTTCTTCAGTAGGTGCTCTGTCTGAGGAAGACATTGCAATCATGTCCTCCACTTATTAAACCTGTTCTCAATTAACCTTATAGGGGGGCTCTTGTTGCTACTACTCTGTACTGCCCATGAGATAAGACTTGCAATGACAGGTGTTCTCTCTTTAACTCTACTGCCGTTGTCTTCAGTTTTTCCAGTCATTTCTCAATGTTCTAAACCCTTGTGTCAGCAAATAATCTCTACCATTATTTTATGCTTATAAGGCCTAGAAAAAAAAATTAACTAAATCAAATGGTTTTTTTAAAAACAATTTTATGCTTAAAAAGTAAAGAAAAAAGTGGAAATAAAATTTTGTTGTTTTTTTTTTTTAAATAATTAAAACAGAATGTGCACTATAATCAAGTTGATTGTAGATCACATACTGTAGAAGGTTTGATTTGTTTATTACTGTTGTATCTATTGTGACTCAATATAATGCACCTATTTCATTAGCATCAATTCTTGTGTTCCAGCTTTCTGGTAGCCTGAGAGATGACTGTTTGAGGTTGCTGATAGAGTCAGATCAAGAGACAGCAGACAGGGTGCTCAAATATTTGGCTAATCAAAACCAGTAAGTGACAGGTTTTTTTCTCAATCAGATTTTATTTTTGTCCATTTGTGTTTTCTTCCACTATTTTTTTTAATAAGCTTCTTCTATAAATATTTAGAAATCATGATACATTCATTGTATGTGATTGCATCATAATTTTTTTTCCCATCTCAATGAAAAAGTATTGAATATTAAGACTTCCAGAATTCATCTAAATACAATATTTCTTTGATGTAAGCAGGACAGATCCTTAGTGTTTGTATGTCATTTTATTTATGCGATGAAAATGACCCCTAATGTGACAATGTCATCCAAGGTGTTTGTCATTTTATTTATATCATAAAAATGACCCCTAATGTGACAATATCTTTATCATGCTATTTTGATAATGCTTTATTACAGAATCGACGCCGATCCTGAATCCATGTGCAGTGTGTTTGAGGACTCTTCAACCAACAGTCCCATGCTTTTCCATCCTAGTTTGCGTGGTGTGGGAGGAGCAAATGGGATGATGGATGGTGGTTACATCTCTACCACTTCACATCACAGGCCTCTTCGGGTATCCAGAAGTACAGACAACAGTCTGGACTCCCCTGTATCTAAATCCAGAGCCACTCACCTGTCAGATTCACAGGCCACACCAGCGTCTGTGAGAGACAATCGGATTCCAGGTCTGGTGCATACACACAGTCAGAGCCTGACGTACAGCCCAAGCCTGCATTCTCAGCACTCTATCCCCCACCCTCATCTGGAAGCTCAACTGACCCCACCATCATCTCTCACTCCACCCCCAGCTTCAACAGGTTCTAATTTTGAGCCAGGTCTGCACCATCATCCTCACCACCATCATCACCATCACCACCACCACCACCACCATCATCACCAACCTCATCATCATCATCATCAAAACGTGGGTTTTCCTAATCCTCTTCCAGAATTACGTATCCATCCATCAGACTCACCTCTCACAAGAGCAGATGCCACAGCAGCTGCCATAGCAGGTGCCACTGGCGCTATTGTAGTGCTCCGCGGAAAGCCACATACTGCACAAGGTACTGGTCTTCCTCCCAGGCCACTCTCCGAAAGCTTCCACCCAAGCTTGAACATTCCAAGACCCCTGTACCTGCGTGAGAACAGTGCAGCATCTAGTTTTGGCAGTAGCGGCAGTGGAGATGCTCTCTCGTCTTCACTCAACAGCCATATTGGCTCAGACACTAATACCAACACAAACACAAACAGACTGTCAAATACATGGGGGCTTCCTACACCTCCAACATCTCGGGGTTCATCACCCTCTCCAAAGGCGGCCTTTTTCAGCTCTGCTTCTTCATCCTCCACACTCATACCCTCTTCATCTCCACCTCATTCATCATTGAGCAATAATCCAAACTATGATGAGAACCAGCCTCCAATGGGCTCTGCCGAGTGGGAAAGAGAGAGATGGAAGCATTGGGAGAAAGTTGCAGCAGAGAAGAGCAGAAAAAATGCTGAGGCAGAACAAGAAACTTTAGTTTGAGGCAAACAATAGAGACTTTCAAGAGATTTTAAGGTTTTTTGAAAATGTTTATAAATGCAAAGAAGCATCACAACAAACACACAAACATTTTTTTTTAATGATCTATTCTCTTTGATACTGCAGAACATCTGTATCATATGAGGCCTTGTGAAAGGCAGACTCTAAGGTCGTTGCCTGGTTATTAATGCTTTATAAGTGTCATCATTCCTCAGAAGTGTATGAAGTGTACTTAAGATAACATTACTGGAGGTATACTAACATTAAATAAGAATATTCCAGTAAAAGTTTGAGACATATAGGAGATATGCTTGAATATTTTTTTTTTTAAAGAATTGGAAAGTATTCAGTTCTTGAGGAACAAGAGAAGTTATTTTAAAAAAAAACAATTTGTATAAGCTGAGTCAACTAATTTTGGTCGCAATGTCATTACTTTATTCAGGTGACAGGTTGAGAAACCATTTAATATATATATTAAATACTTAAAAGAATGACGATATAGTTTAATATCTTCTTATCACTTGTACATTATTTCCCAACTACCAGGAGCCCTTTTATCAAAGAGTATCATGTGACAGATTTGAGATCAAAACATGAGACACTTTTTTGCAGTCCAGCTAGTACAGGTCTTTTAGAGTGCATGGCCTTTTTTTTATAATTTTATTTATTTATTTTTTTATTTAGATTAGTTGAAAACATACAAAACTTATGGTCAATTTTTCTTAATCACCACTATAAGAATGTTTTCAAGAGTATTCTTGTTGAAATCATCAATCTATCTATTTTCAAGACAACATCAAACAAATAAAATTGCTAAATACAGGTTTATTAACTGCTGCTACTTAGAAAGTTCCAGCCAATTTAATATGCAAAACTACTGTTAACACAGACAATCAAAATTACACATTTTAATATGTCGCTAAATACATCTCTCTTTCTTTCTCCATCTCTGTTTGCTTTTGATAGGGAATTAAGAAAATATAATTTTTGTTCTATATAAATCCTGATTTGGTTGATCAATGCGAACTATGAAAATATAAAAATGCTTTCAATGTTATTTTTCTTGCACATTAACTCTTACACTTATGTAAATATGTAATGATGATGCATAAATCTATTTAACTCAATATTGTATTTGCCAAGAAAGATTTTTTGTATACTGTACAGCATTTTTTTTTCTTACCCTTTAGCCTAAACAATGAATCAATTCTTATAAATGAGCTTTTTTGTTTTCAAACAAAAAGCTTAAGACTGTGTGTCCAATGTTTTTTTTTTTTTNNNNTTTTTTTTTTTTTAAAGTCTAAGATTTAACTGTAAATAGTGAACTATTTTCTGGATTTGTGAGTTTTTCTTTTGCATTCTTCATCAATAATACTGAGCTGCTGTTAAAAACAAATACTTTAGTGGCATACTATGTTTTCTTTGCTTATTTTTTATTCTTTTTGTTATTATGGCATAAAAATTATAAAATCAAAGTGTTCGCTGTGACTTAAAAATACCTCAGGTTTTCACAACTTAAAAGCATTTTTATTTCTTATTGTTCACTTAAGAATTGGTGATTTTTTTTTTTAACACAAAACTGTGCCAACACAATATGTCATAAAACTTTGCATGAATGATATTATTTTCTTAAAAACTCTTCACAATTAAAAAAGGCAAATAAGCTGCAAAAAAAAAAGAAAAGAAAAAGAGCCGTGCATTGAAATAATGGATTTGACTTGGGTTTATAGCGATTTTTCTTCATAGAAATGACATTAAAAAATATTTGAATAAAACTTTATGAAACTCAATCCTGAGAAACTGAAATAAATATTAGTTTTGGCATGTAAGATATGAGTTTGATTTACACAAGTTGTACTTATGTAACCATTTTCAATCTTTTTTTATTGACAAGATCTTTAAAAATGATTAGATAATTTTTTTTGCTTTGACAATGGGGTATAATCTTCACTAGAAACCTAAAACACACAGGGTTTACACAAGACATAATGACAAAAGAATAATTAAAAGAAAACAGAAAGAGACAGATATTTAAGAGAATACCTTGTATTTGGTTCCTTTAAACTGGTTTACTGTGTGGTCATTGGATAAGTTTCTTCTGCGCATTATATATGGCTAGCAGTCTGTTATTCCTTTTTGTTATGATAACCCCCACGTTTTTTGTTGTGTTTTTTTTATTTCGAGAATTTAATGGCCTATAGAATTATACAAATAAAAATTGTCAATAATCTTTTGCAACTTCGTCTATGTTAAAAAATGTTATGTAAATGAGTGTTATTTGTTGATTTTTCTAGCATTTTGAACAGCTGTCAAATGCTCATCTTAGCTTAGACTTTTCTACGCATTATGCATTACATTTGAAGACATTGGTTCTCACTTTGGTATGAATATATCAGCCCTTCAAACATAAAACAAAACATTTCTCAATGCGTTTTCTTAACCGTTTTGAGATTATCAGTAACTTATTTTAATTACTCAAGTCCTAACTGCAGCACATGCTTATTTCCTTACTTAAACATATTCTGAGGCCATCAACCTAAAAATAAATTTCATTTTACAGTGTTTTGATCCCTTGGAAAATATATGGCAGCATCATCAAGCTATTTTGTAGGTACTTTTTAAAAAGTTGATTAATACATAATTTATTGTATTGTGCAAATAATTCACCTTTTCTTTATAATCTCATAGTTATAAATAAGACATATATATAAGCCTGTATGGCTTATGGTCATTTTTAGTACATTTTCATATTTCCTTTTCCAAAGAATTAAAAAATTAAAAGGTTGATAGTTAGGTTCAGAGAGATTTCACAGGATGGATGAATTTGTTGAGTAGGATACTACGTCTTTTTAAGTATGGTGAATTATAATCTAAAATTATATGATCATATTGCTGATGAAAACGAAAAATTTGGGGAAATTTGTTTTTTTAGACTGGTGATTAATTTTTTTTGTTTTTTTTTTTTCAAGAAGGTAGGCCACATTGTAACATTTCATTAGATCTATTTCAAACTGAATCAGATTCAGATTGGCAAAGTTATGAGCTTCAAGGCAACAGTTAATGAAAAAAGGCTTAACAATGGGTAGGTGTACACAAGCATCATTTGTTGTATGGCTGATCTGATCTGTTCCAAAAGAAAAAATATAACACATTCACAATGAGTCGCTTAGACAGAAATGTTTCCAACTGATGCATTGTCAACATTATATAGGCTTATATATTAATAAACTAAGTATCAATATAAATGGCTGGGTTTTTTTTATCAAGCAGTCATTTTTTTTTATTTTGTATGAATAATTTCAAGTTCATGTATAGTCATCGAGGGTACTTTACAGAACGAACTCATAGCCTCCAGTTACTCTCAGAATCAAATTCTGGTTTGCTTAATTGTTTTTTTTTCTTTTTCTTTGCTTTTCACTTTGATTTTGTTTTTGTTTTTTTCTTGCAATCAATTAATATTGTTTTCTATATATTGGTCATAATAAAAGTTCAATCTAAAGTGGATCAAGAGTGTTTTTATCATGTTTTGTTTTTACCTCATCTTGTTTGTACATTAATAGGATAGCACAATATAGCCTACAAAATTGTATTTATTCATGAAAGACCTTGTCAACATAATTATGTGTGATGATGCCAAAACCGTTCGGAAACCCCAAATATATCCAAATAAATTGAATTTTGAGCCCTAAGTGTTCATTTTGTAGAATATTGTATTTTTTTCCTCAAGAACCGAAAAGGTATGCGCATTGTATTTCAAAAGATATAGTAATAAAATAAACAAGATAGGCTTTCAAGCGCACTTGATATAACAAAGGTCAAAATAAGATAGACAAGGTAAGGGGCCAAAATGTCCACTCTATTCTCGTATGTACTATCGATAGGCTTATTTATATTGAAAAAGCAGTTCCTACATAATTCGTAAGGCCAGCTGCATACGACATGAGGCAAAATGTGAAATGTAAAACCTGAATTGCGTGAAACTATATTTTTTTTTTTTGTTTTATTTTGTTAAGTCTCTCGCGATATTAAACAAGTGTGATACAAAAATGACAAAACAAAACTAAGCAGGCTAAGCCAGTATCGGATGTGTGGAAATCGCTGAAACGGACATCACCGTGGCAGATTACTTCGCCAGAGTTGTCACAGACGTCTCACCTCACAATATGCCCTTTTACCTCCTCATGCCTAGAAAGGCGTTTTGTGTTTTGGTTTCGTCACATGTCTTATGTATAGGCCATGGCGGCTTAGATTGCAGCTAAAATAATCATAATGTTTTCATATTTTGCCTCACGCATTTGGAATCTCGCTTTTCGAGCGACTAGCTTCAAGTTCTTAGTGAGGCCGGCCTGAGAGTTCAGGTTGATTGTAATCCTCTGCATTTTCCAGAAATGAGCCCAGCCCTAGACAGGAAGGTTTCTGTCCATGTTAATGGTTCATCGAATGTATTAATATCAATAGTTCGAATGCATCTATGCAAACAAGCGTGGGCCACGTATTTATGAGATACGAGATAAGTCAGTTCAAAAACCCATCCCAATCCTCCAACTTGAATTTTGATTTTCAAATACACATTCACGCAGTTCTACTACCGGGGTATTCTACTAAAAAAAATAAATAAATCAAGTTAATGGAGTATTTTCTCTCTCTCTCTTCACATCCCACTTGAAACTCTTTTATATTATCGTAAATCTCTCTCTCTCTCTCTCTCTCTCTCTCTCTCTCTCTCTCTCTCTCTCTCTCTCTCTCTCTTTCGCTCCTTACCTCCCCGCTCAGTTTCCTATCTTCGATTGGGCACCCATACTTTCCTCGACATTCCAATAGATCTTAGCATGTCAGATTTTCAATAGCTTCGCCGTGCTCCAAGACTTATGATGGTACCATTGCAGACAGGAATTTAGAACTGAAAGTTACGTAATCTGAGTTTCTTGGCACTGGCGTCCAGTCTAAGTTCCTTTATTCGGGTGTTATCTTGCACTTACAGCAGGTTCCACCCTTGTCTAAAACGTTCCAAATACGTCATGTCAACAGGTAGAAAGTACGAGTAAAGGACTCCCTCTCTCGCGTGGGACCCGTCTTATCGTAAAGGGTCCAAATCACGCCTTCCAAAATTACGCCCACACTCGCACAAGCTTTATACTCAGTCATACCGAGCACCCATTTTCAAAACTTTTAATTTTTATTTACGACCTTTGCAATGCTGGACAACGTTTTGTAGCTGTTGTGGCATATCAAGAGTTGGGAAAGGCGTGAAAAAATACCTTTTGCCATACTGAACTATGCAAATTAGTTTGTTTTAAAATTCGACGTACTAATAATATTATTTAAAAAGTATTGTAGATTCTACTTGTACTGCAATTCTGTGTTTCTTCTCTTAGCGAAGGTGCGTGTGTGTTTGAAATTGTAACTGTGCATCACTTTTGGGTGAATTTATTGAAAGGAAATCGCACAATACAAAATATTTAGATATTTCGGTGATAGTTTATGAAGGCAAAAATTTATTTCAACAATTTCTAAAATATAATTTGACAAAAGATAATTTTATGTTTACCGTGCGTGATGGTATCGTTTGAACAACGAAATTATTAACTAGTAGGCTATCTAATTAATTTGTTATGTATCGCTTGAGTCGGGATCTCGAATTCTAACTTATGAATAACTTCTAATCCAGTTTAGTAAAAGATAGTTAAGAATTTTTTTCATCAGTGTGTGTTGTGCATGATTAAATTATTCGAAAAACAAACGCCATGGAAACCATTTGCTGATAGACTAACTAACTTTCTATCAGGTAAAACTTTATATAAAAACGTGTACTGGTAATCTCTCTTAATGAATTTCTACATTTAGCTGACGTATAGATTTTTTGGAATGCGTTCGCTGGACGAGGCGTATATAAAATCTATAACAAAGCCCCACAAAGTTCAAGGCAAATCTCTAGACAACGATGCCCACAGGCAATAAAAAATGAGAAATATAATAAGGCAGTAAGTTAAAATAACAATGCTTTTTTTACTGCTAGTATGATAACGAAAAGAAATAAATGATTAGGACTTACCACACCTTTTTGCCTATCAATAATAGAGAGGAGAGATGCATATTGACCCACAGACTAGCACGCTTAAAAAAAAAAATACTCGCTATTTTTATATTTCACTGGTCTAGAATGATAGAAATGTTACTCAGTAGCTGTGCATTGAGACTTACACCCCTATTATCTAATATGCGATTGAGGCACAGAAGAAAAGACGAGGGCAGCTAGAATTATAAATCGCAGTTTTTATGACTATATATTAATTTTTTTTCAATGAACATGGCAAATGATGAATTAAATTACATAACGCATGTTAACCTAAAATTAAAAAAAATAAGATGTAGCCCATGGAGACACACGTAAGGCCTCAAAGCCTTTCACGCTTTAAAACGATACATTTATTGAAACGGTGATTTCTTACGATAAACCTGTGGTAAATTCAACTCCTGTTTAACACAAACTCGTTTTGTCATTCCGGTTCATGTTAATTTTATTTCCAATAATTACTCAATAAACCTGCTTAAAATAAATACAAAAGACAATTATCTTGTGCAAGAGGGAGACAAGTCAGATTTTAATCTACACCAAGCTGAAAATATTTTTCATCATATTTAATTATAGTGCGGCGTCATCGCCATGGTAACAGTTTATTTGCAACAGTTTTAAAACCATGCATCAGTTCATCACTGGGCAGTAATGACTGTGAGAACAGCAGTACTTCAGGGTCTTACGAAGGCTGCTGTGAAGATTGCACCTTTTCTGTTGATGCTAGGAGTTCTGATCGCTTTCACTTGTTGTAATGTAAGTATAGTAGACTAGTGATACTTAAAATACAGCTGAAGATGCATAAATTAAAAATGCAATAATGCAGTCTAAAATTAACTATATCTAGAATGTTCCGTGTGAACATATATGCATCATAAAATTATTTCAGATTTAGAATCAGGAATCAGAAATAGTTGAAGTAATATAGTGAAACTCCACCCTTTATTTTGATTATTGAGAACAGAGAATGTTCCGTGTGAACATGTATGCATCATAAAATTATTTCAGATGTAGAATCAGGAATCAGGAATAGTTGAAGTAATAAAGTGAAACTCCACCCTTTATTTTGATTATTGAGAACTGTCACAAACACCAGAGATAAAATGGTTGATAATACCTCTGATGTAGGACGCTGAGTTCTTTAGATCTATAGATAGACCTAGCTGAAATAATGGAACTCTGGAGATTGTGTGAATACGTAAAAAACTGAGTTTATTTAACTCAACAGCAGGAAATTAAAATCAAACAATATTCACATAGGCCGTCGATAAGAAAACTAGATCTAGCTCTAAAGAAATCTGCGTAATCGCTATACAATGATCTTACTGCAATCTCTATAATCTCTGTGATATCTACGAACTTTCTGCCTACTCTGTGTCTTTTCTGTGTCTCCACGAACTCTATGCCTACTCTGAGTACTCTCTCTATGAACTCTCTGTGTGATCTCTGTGTGATACTGGTATATCTCTGTGTCTCAGTCTCAGTCTCTCTTTCGCCAATCTTCTCCCGGTATTTATACCTTTTTTCAAAAGAAAACTCTACAAATTTCTGGAAATCTATCCCTAAATGCAAGCGTAGAATGTTCGAAAGTATAGATCTAGAATATTACATCATTATCCTAAAATAGCATAAAAGCAGTCTTCGAAAAGACATTAGGAAAAACCCCTGGGCTAAAATTAGAACATGAGTCACGTTCATTTTCGTAATGAATTCTCTTTCGCTTTGCATAAATTAACTCCCCTTAACTGGTCCTTTCTAGAACTCTCGAGTTGGCGTGCGTTCAATAATAAACCCTAAGTCTAGTTTTTGTTACAAGAACAGAGAATGTTCCGTGTGAACATATATGCATCATAAAATTATTTCAGATTTAGAATCAGGAATCAGGAATAGTTGAAGTAATATAGTGAAACTCCACCCTTTATTTTGATTATTGAGAACAGAGAATGTTCCGTGTGAACATGTATGCATCATAAAATTATTTCAGATGTAGAATCAGGAATCAGGAATAGTTGAAGTAATATAGTGAAACTCCACCCTTTATTTTGATTATTGAGAACAGCTTTTTTTCATATTTATTTTTTATTTTAAAAAAATGCACGTTCCTGTGGAGATGGTTAGTTAATACCAGTAAGTCAACTGATATGTCAACTTTGGTGCTATTCCAGGTCAATCAAATATATACCCGGTTATTTATACCTATGCTCCAGTTGATTTCGAGCTTTAATATTTTTCTTTTTCATTACTTATGGGGACAGGTAAAGTTGGCGACAATTCCAATTCACTACATTGTTTATACCAATTATAGTGTGTTCCCTTGCGATTTGAAATAAGCAGATGTAGGTGAGATATGTAAATGAATAAATTACGTGTGAAGTTATAGATTAAAAATTGAGGGTTAATAACATTCATACGTGAACTTGTAAAAAATTAAGACGATACAGGTACATATATACAAAATGCACCATGTTCTTTTGTTGAATCACAATTTCATCATCACTAACCTAAGTATTTAATCCGTTTTAGAATGATATCACCTAATTCTTTATTTATTTATCTATTTATATGTTTGTTTGTTTATTTGTTTATTTATTAATTTTTTATTTCCTTAGTTGTTCGTTTATTTATTTATTGAATTATTTTGCCAAGATTACTATCCCTTATTTAGAAGTTGAAAGCTTAGCGTAATGAAAGTGCATTCAAAAAGAGCCAGACTTTTAAAATGGAACACTCCAACCAATTATGTATGGCCTAATTATTTTACAAATGTCCATGCACTGCAAAACAGTGGAACACAAAATCATTTGGAATCATCAAGAATTACCTGTAAGCTTTATAAAGAGAAGGGGAGAAAAGAAAAGAGACAGACACTGATCAAGAACTAGGGCAGGACAAAAAGAATCTACCTCTTGGTCTCTGGTGTAGAGCCAGTCCACAACATGGTGATCTCAGGCTTTCAGGCCCTTCATCAGGCCAGGGTGTAGGTGGTGGGACTCGAAACCATTATAGAAAGGTCTCTGCAGATCTCTGGGCCGATTCGCTATCCAAAGTCCCCGAAAACAAGAGAAAGAAGGGGAGACCAACAGAGAGAGAGAGAGCGAGAGAGAGAGAGAGAGAGAGAGAGAGAGAGAGAGAGAGAGAGAGAATGGGAAAGAAAATTCAGTCAAGTTTGCATGTACAGAAAAACCATGTTAACAGTTATTATCTTTTTGAAAAACCCTATATCTATTATCCTATTGGTTTTTCTAATTTACCATGAGAGATCAAAGGATTCCATTAAACCAAATGCAGTACCATATAGCCTGTGTTGTACAATTTCATGATACCTACATATTGAAATTGCGAATCGTAATGAGGCGCCTGTCAGATGATACAAATTATCAATTTTATTTTATGAGTTTAAATAAGATACAAGAATGATTTATAACAATATTTTGTTTCTTTCCCAAGTATAAAGGATTTTCCTCTTTATTTTTTAGCATTCTCAAAAAGAAAATTTTACTTCAAATCGATTTCCTCAAACGATTAATAAAACAATTTCCAATTCATAAAGACTTCTCTTGTTATGTCTGACGTCGGAAATCATCATATGGTTGACGGTTGACTAAAGGTGCTTTTATGGAGGTGCCCATACAAGCCGTAAAAGATAATTTTATCTGGATTGAACTTTTTTGGGAAGGTTTTGTTCACTTTTTTCTTTATTATGGGATGTAAACTTTTTCTTGCTATTTATCTAAGAGCAAAAGGTGCATTTAGAAATGATGAACAGATATACACATTAGAGACACATGTTCTAGATTTGCACAAATCACAAGATCATGACTATTTTGGACACTGCATAAAACACAACATTAAGTGCAAACGTTTATTGGGTTTTTATAATCAGATCTGAACACCCAGGCGAATTTATGAATTAAAAATAAGCAATAAAAGAATTGGCAATTGGCAGCAAATGAACAAATGTACATCAAATACCAAAATGTATATAAGAACTTGGCAAATTTATAATTTGTAAGCTCTGCTTTGATCACAGATAATTCAAAAGATTAAAAAGAAAAAATTTAAATGGCACATTAATGCTGACTGATCAATACAATAAATAAAGCTCCCTAACATAGTACAGTTCAAGCTAATATTATTCATGTTATTGTTTGACTTTTGCACTTGTAAATTTGCATAAGTAGACCAACTTTCAGTTAAATTTGGCTCCAAAAGTGTTGTATAGAAGTCTGTGCCAAACATTTTTATACTTTTTGTAAATTCAATTTAATATAATTTAATTGAAGATATTTAATAAACCAAAAAAAAAAGCTTAGAATTTGAAGTAAATATTTTAAACTATTTTATTGAAAACCAAGCTTGCTTCATGTTGACTAAAGTTTTGATTTAAGTGGAATATATATATATATATATATATATATATATATATATATATATATATATATATATATATATATATATATATATATATATACTTTCAAAATACCTTGCTTGTGGGAACAACCATATGTTTTTACACCGTGGATCTGGGGACATTGTCGGGATGTGGGAACATTCTGATGTTCCCAGATCCAATGTAGACTTGTTCAGTTTACTACAAATTTTATTATGTCCCCTGTGAGGTTTTTGGAAAAATGGGTAATTGTTTGTGTTGACGCGCGGATGTACTATTTATAGTAACACTTTGCTGATGTCATGGCCAACCTTGATTTTCATTGGCAACGAAACTAATATGGCGTCGTTGTCTCCCTAGGATTGCCTAAGGTAAGTTTCGATTTTAACTTGTATTTAAGTCTCTAAATCATTAATTGTAGATAAAATAATTATATAACGTTTGAGATTTAGATTTGGTCAAGATTTCCCTTTCACACGCACAGCGTAGAGGGCATGATGTTTATCTCCATGCACAAAACAAAACATACATTTTTATGAAAGAAACAGTTATTTTTTAACTACTCTAGATCTAATAATAGATCTAGTTATATTGCTCACTTCACTTTGCGTGAAGAAAAATATCTTTCCTAGATCTAGATTTGAATTAGAATATAGGTTTTCGAATGTTCCTCTTTTTTTTTAGCTATGCCATTTCTATTCGCTGATTCTCTAGCTGGCTTTAGATCTAGATCTAGATTCCAGATCTATTCGTTTTAAATGAGTTGTATGTTGGTTGGTAAAGGGCAGCCTCATCTTATGAATTTAGTACGAAATTGTTAGGAGAATTATAAAGTTGTTTTCTAGTTAAAAACTATAAAGCGCCATAAAATGAAGTGTTTTAAGGTGAAGAATATTGTCTTGCCGTATGTAAAAGTGGTAGTCATTTTTACTAGAGCATTGCTTTACTAAAATTGCTTTACTGAAATTCCTTATGAGATTTGCAAAAACAATTTTAAAAAAAAGTTTTGGCTTTATCAGGATTTGACTGCAGGATTAGGAGAGATAATCATTTGGCACAGGAGATGTGTTTAGAATATAAAACAGAAACTACAGTGAGTCTATTCATTAGAGTCTTCAAAGGAGTTTGGTGTCATTTATTCAGAAATGCTGATAACTGGAGTAATAGATAGTTTGGGTTTTGGTTTTGTAACTTTTCGAATCATAAACTGCAGGATCTATAATGGGGTTTTAGTTATTTTTAGTGTATACTGTGTGTATAGTCTGTCCACAATATTGTGATCTCAGACATTGGCCCTCCACCAAGCTAGGGCACCGGTACTTGTATCCAACTTACAACACAAATCTCAAAGGGCTCGCTAACCACTCTACCACCGATGCCCCCCTCCTGTTTCAGTTAGTTAGATCTTTCAATTCAAATTTATGTACTATAGTGTGTATGGTCGGCACATCAAATTCCTTTGATATACTGCATACCTTAGGGATCAGACTCCAACTGCGTGCAACTGAATGTAACTTTTTTTTCTCTTTGATCTATTGCCGATATGGTGGGCAAGTTATCAATATCATACTTGGGCAACAATACTGATAAAAACTTAATAATTAAGAAACTTGCTTCTCTGCCTATTTATGTATGCTATATGGTTTTTATGAAAACTGATGGTGGAATTTCATAGGGACGGACTTCAATTTTTGTTACTTATTTCAATTAGAAGAATGAATTAGGAACGTTTATTCATGAAGTCAAAGCTGTGGATCATACTGCGTTTTATGCACGTAAAGAGAGCAGCTACGGAAATAAAATCTAAATACACGCAACCATTTAACCACTCCATGCATTTTGCTTTTCTTTCAGCAGAAGAATTGATAAAAATTTATTTGGTATACTGCCGTCCAGGACTGGGTATAGCCTCCAGACTAAACTCCTGTCTTAGGACAACCATCGCGCATCAATATTCTTTATATCCCACACCTAACTCTTTCCTGATCCCCACATTCACACTACTTAAAGACTGAGCGTTTCCTAGAGAACAATCAAAACAATATGTGTCTTGAGGAGGACTTATCGATAAGTAGGCTGCTGACGTCAAAGTGTAATTTAGTGTGAAGATTGAGATGTTTGGCTAGAAGCGAGAATGGTTTTGTACTTTTTGTAAGCGTCGTTTTTTTATCTATCGTGCATAGTGTTAAATTGAATCAAAGGCAGGGTATGGCAAGCTTTTAAAATAATATCCACATCAATTTGCAGGAATTATCAAGTTAGCCACACAATGGCATCCTATGCAAAATTAGCTGATCATTGAATAGAATATTACTGCTCTCTTTGCCTCATTCTATTACATCATAACAGTTTTTGCTAAGTCAAAGAACAAAAATATTTTTAATGTAGCCACTTGACCAATGGTAAACATTCACTATTGACAAATTTCTGGGTCGTTGCACCCCCTTTAATGCAGACGGGGGAATATTTTTGTCAGGAAACTGTCACATAGAGTTTACTGAACAAAATTAATTAGCAAATACAGTGTAGGAAACAATGTTGAAAAATCTTTTATTATATACTATTCCCCCTTCCCCTGTTCATATATCAAATCTTCTGTACATATGTATAATCTCATTCCTTTGATTTCTTTTTGTCAACAACGGGTAGTGATGATGAGAAAAACATGGAAAGCCCTAACCAAAGGTTTGATGTTGCTAGCACATATATTGAAAGGCAAGATGAACTCTATAAACATTGGAGGAGAATGGTAGAATATGTTAAGATGGAAGTGACGTAAATAAAAAAAAGTACCTACTATTACTGATTAATGTTTTGTCATTGAAATGTATTATGACATGAATGAAAAGGAATTTCTTGTTGTAATACAATATAAACATTCTTAGTTCATTTGTTGTTTTTTTAATATCAAAATGGGTAGATAAATGTTTTGCTGTAGATTTTTTTGCTGAGCCTATTTTTTTCACATTTAATAAATTTTCAAAAATAAAGGTGTTCAGCATTAATTCTCTCTTTTCATGGTTTTTATTTTCATTTATTTTTGTTCCTGTTAGATACTTCAGGATCTTCATTTGCTACCTAAAAGATACGCAAACACATAAAAAAAAAAAATATTTTTCAAGCCTTTATTTTTTCAAAAAATTATAATAAACTGCGCCCCCATTTACAAAAATGCTCACATTTTGAGCCATTTTGAAATAAAAATGTATTCAAAAATTTTCAGCACAAAGTGCTTACAAAAAGTTGAGATTACTCTTTGCAAAAGTGTAGCGATCTTTCGCATTTTTCAAGGTTCTGTTGTGTATGCTGTAACAGTGTAACTATAACATATAGAGTAGTGCCATCTCTAAAAATGACATAAAATACCCCATGCAATATAAATACAAAAACTTTGATTCAGTGAGACTTACAATTGCTGTTCACCATATTCCCTTTGATGCACCACGCAAATATGTTCAAGAGAACCGTTTGCAAGTGGGTCTAATGAGATGTTAAAAATAATATTCACGACCGTGAGAGGAAAAATAAATTTGAGCAATGTTTTGAATATTAACGAAGAAAAACGTTAACGCTGTAGTGCAACCTACGGCTTCTAACCACAACATTACGGGTTCGAGTCCCACTTGCGTCAATAAGTGGTGAGGTAGGATATCATTTAACCAGACCTTTCCTAATACTAATAGTCTATGTACCTGTAGTGATAAAAAAAATGTTACCCCTGCTCTGACGCACAAAGTTAGGTCTCAAATGATAAAAGGGCCTTATAGATGCAGTATCGAAAAAAAAAAAAAAAAAAAAACAGAGTCAAAAATAACAATAATCATACTTAAAAAAGCACACACAAAATATGTCCCCAGAAACATGCCAACCTGTGTGCAATGTTTTTGAGAAATGTTTTTGGGGCCGTGGATACCGGAACATTTATGTGTAAAAAAATACTATATTTATATATCTTAATTTTGAAAATATTTGAATTTTATAACATAACTATATATATTTGGAATCTATATGAATTCAGAAATCTACATGCCAAACTTTAAACACGTACAAGCACTAGAAGTCTGTGTTCCCAAATGACTGGCCCGCAGCAAAGTTCCCACAAACAATATTTTTTGTGTATATACATACATATATATATATATATATATATATATATAGATAGATAGATAGATATATATATATATATATATATATATATATATAGAGATATATATATATATATATATATATATATGTACACACCAAATATGATGACGATTAGGTGGACGTTTGAAACACTGAAGCCCCTTTTTTTTTTCACAAAGCTATTATATAAGTAATTCAAATACCTAGGATCCTTGATCTCAAGCGACGGAAGAAACAACAGCGAAGTTGCATCAAGAATAGCTCAAGCAAAGACAAATTTCCAGAAAATGAAAACAGTTCTGACAAATAAAAACATATCCATCCGGACAAGAAGAAGAGCCCTTGAGTGCTATATAGAGCCCATCTTGATGTATGGATGTGAGGCCTGGACAATATCAAAACAGACTCAGAAGAAGCTGGAAGCAACGGAAATGTGGTTCCTTAGAAGAATGCTGCGAATCTCATGGACAGCAAAGAAGACAAATGACACAGTTTTAGAGGAAGCTCATACAACAAGACTACTCATAAGCAAAATCCGTAAACGTCAAGCAACCTTTTTCGGCCATGTTATGCGAAGAGAAAAGTTGGAGAATCTTGTAACAACAGGAATGTTGGAAGGAAAACGCAGTAGGGGAAAACAACGAGAAAAGCTCATTGAAGGCCTGACAGACTGGCTGAAGGCAGGGAAATCGTTGGAAGCAATAGAAGCGACAAAGAACAGGAAAAAGTGGAGGACCATGATCGCCAACGCTGTAAAGCAAGGCACCTGATGATGATGATTATATAAGTAAGACAGACAGACAGACAGAGAGACAGATAGATAGATAGATAGATGGATAGGTGGGTGGATGGATGGTGGATGGATAGATTAATGGATGGATGAATATATTAAATATTCAAATTTGTCCAATGACAAAGCAAATATATGTTTCAGTGTAAAAAAAAATATAAGTAAGCTCCCAAAGAGCCCAAGCTCCATTTACGGACATCTGCAATATTTGTTATTTGCTAGCTTGCTGTGAAATTTGTAAGGAACCTCTTTTTCCTTTGGCAGCCTGCAAATGGGGTTTGATTGAACAACAGACAAAAGCAGCAGAGAATGGGTTTATATGCAGAAAAAAAAAAGTGTGTGAGTTGGTTTGAAAAGATGTGCAAGCGCATACTGCTTATTTCTTTCAACATGCAGATTGAAAAAGAATAAATAATTTCAAATAACTAATAAATTGTACAGAATGTTAACTTAAAACAATCAAGAAACATTTACAGTGTTTTATGCCAACACATTTGATAGCTGAGATTAGATAAGAATACACTGTACATATTAAATTGAAGTAATGAAGCCAATGAAAAAATTATACACTTAAAAACAATCCAAATTCAACAGATACCAAATGCATTACTGTCACTAAATTTTCTTTGGGAATTTTTGGGATCACAACTTTAGAAAATTATAAGATCTAACACTGTTTTGCGTGAGTTTGTAGCGGACAGTTAACTTTCCCTATTATCTGCAGTAAGAACTTTTCTACTAAACAATGTCCAAACTTTGCAGCAATTACAGGTTGGTCTATTTCTATTGACACAGTTCATTATCAGAATTTGCAGAGCTAGCCTGTTCACATCACTTTAATTTGTGAGTTCACTCTCACAACTTAATTTTACACAGTTATGACTATGGCTGTACCACTGCGAAATGGTCCAAGGTTCTGTCCCTAGTCTATTCAAAACTTGGTGATTTCACACTTTTTGGCACCAACAGGTTTCAGGAATGAGTTTGCTAGCTACTGCATCACTGACGCCCTTATGAAGCAGTCTCTGAAAATGATTTTTGTTAGGCCTTTCTCTGATTCGAGTGAAAAATTAATGGAAAGGTGGAAAAGAACAGAGGGTTGGTAGAAATGTGAAAGTGGAAGAAAAATATGTGAATTGTAAATGAAATTTATGCATGCAAATATAAACATATTTTTTAAATCTTAATGCTGTAGAAATTAAATATCTTGAAAAGACAATCCAAGTACAGAGGAGAGGATAAAATTACTAAATCAGAAAGTACAGAAATGATCAAATTAAATCATAAATGTTTTATGCACACAAATAGAATACATTAACAAACATGATGATATTTGAAAGAAAATTATCCATTTTAATTAGCTTAATTTCAATGAAATGAAAAAGAATTCCATGTGGTGTATATTGGTTACAAAGCTGGTTTAAGCAGAGTTAATTAGAAAATGAAAATGTAAATGTTTCAAAGATAGAAGATTTACACTGAAAATTTCAACATAAGAAAAAACAATTTTTTAAGCATTTTTGTAAAGCTTCAATAAATAACAGATTACTGCACTACTTATAACTTAGAGTAAACGGTGCTGTTTTCTGCTTCTTGATAATAAAACAATGCATGGGCAAAGAAATTATTTTATGACTTAATGACATTTAGCCACTCAAAAATCTTTTTGCAGTTTTTTAAAATTTTGCTTTGGCATTTTTGCTCCATTTGTTACCCAAAACAAGACACTCATTCAGTTAGAAGAAATACACTAACTTTTTTTGAGTGGCATGTTAGCCTTAAATGAAAACCTTTACCACATATTTAGAAGTGTAATGTTTCAAAAGGATGGTTCAAAATCAATTCTGGGAAAAGGGGAAAAAAAAACGCTCCTGTAGCCTCAATACGTTGATAAGTATTTTATGTTTTGAGTGGACTGCAAATGATTTTAAAGGCTCAAATTAAAAGCTCAAATTTCTATACAAACCAACAACAGTTTGGTTCGCAAGATCACAATAAAAGACCAACCATACACAATGCAAAATTAAGTTTAACAATAACAGCAATCAATATAAAAATTCACTCAATTTCGCGATTGAAAGACAATTTCTGACCCATAAATTCCACTCTCATCAAATTACAAGCCTACAACAGGTAAATAGAAAAGAACTTTAATGTCTTTATGGCTTGGGTGTTACTGTTTCTGAGATGGTTGTTATCTTAATACCATTCTTGTCTAGTTGCTGGAGAATGTCAGTACCATAAAATGCAGCACCTGTGGTCAGAACTCCACCTTTATGATGCATCTTCTCCCCATCTTTAAGGATTATCACACCGCACTGAACCAAGATGACACTAGTGGTAATATAAAAAGGCTCTGGGCCTGTCATCCTGGCAACAACTTTTCTATTGGGTTTAATTCCAGCATTTGCACTCTCAGGAGAATCAAATCCATGGCCTACATAAGTCAAAGTAAATGTGGTTTCCTTGCATTGTGTTCTTGTTGGCCCTTGTATGTTTTTAAAAATCTTTAGTGAAAGCCAGAGGCCAATGGAAAATTTGCATATAAACTGAAAGATGGATGTTACCATGAACAATCCAAAAGCAAACAGTAGATTTGGTTGACAGAAATACATTAAGAAGTCTATTGGATTCTTCATGATTCCAGTTTTAAGATGATCTTGTGTGGTTCTTTCAACAATTGCCTTATCAACACTTACAGAGGGAGTGCACCACTTTTTTGAATCCTCATTGTAAAAGACACAAGATCCTTTAGGAAGTTTATAATCTTCTTCAATTGCAGGTTGCAAAAATGCTTTTCTGATATCCTGGAGCTCTCGGCTTTGTCCCCAGCTGGTTAACAGGGATTCAAATGTACTGTGATTGAGACCGCCTCCTAATGGCCCAAATTCCACATTGAGAAAGACCTCTACACCTGTTAGCATTCCTTCAGTAAACTTATCCTGCATGAACATAACACCTGCCTCTGAACCAAGACAACCAAATCCAGAGGCTCCAATTATCAGTACATTATTTTCTTTAGCTTTATCATGGTAGAGCAGTTGCATTTTCTCCAAAAAGATTTGCTCTCTGCTGAGATCAAGGTGATGTGACCCCTTCTCCAGGCACGCTCTGATAACAGGCTCCCCATAAGTAGTGTAAGGCCCACTCACATTAAGGATGACTCGGGCCTGACTAGCCATGTTCTCAAGCGAACTTTTATTGTTTACATCTGCAATTATTATAGGGGTTTCCTCCAGGTTCTTACCTAATCGGCTTGAGGCATCACAAAGAACTTTCTGAAGTTTGGCCATATTGCGCCCAGAAATTGCCCATGTCAGTTTCTCCTCTTCAGCTACTCTTGAGATCTCGTCAACCAAGAACTGACCTGTAAAACCAGTGGCACCAAACACGACCATGTCATATTTCATTGAACTGGATGCCATGTTTAACTTTTGATAGTGTTCAGATTAGTTTCACTTCCTGAACATCAAATAAACAGGTACTATAGATTCAGGTATTTCAATCTTTTTCTTCAAATCTTTTTTTTTTACAAGATTTAGTCCAAATATAGATGCAAGTCCTTTCAGATCTATCTAATAATTTTTATTTTGCTTTTTTGTTTTCAAAGTCAACAGTCTGGTGTGTGTGGGTAACGCAAAGATTTTACCTACAAATCTAGGCCCCTATACAGGGAATGTAAAAGGTTTTATAATCTCTTTGGGGTAACGTTACTCTAACCGTTTCGAGATCCAATACACGAAAAGTAGATATAAGTCTTATGGTCTTGATTCTTGCTTAGAAACTAATGCCTCACTAGTTGAGAAACGCTTATTGTTGATTAGCATATTTTGTATACATGTAAAATAAACAACGTGATCACACGTCTTGATAATCATCAAACCTCCAGGGAAAAGAGCAAGTGTACCTTTGTGACTGTCTTTTTTAGTAGGCCTAAATTTTCAAAACAAAATCTATGGCCTCATTAGTTACATGTATTTTTCTGTGACAGTCTAAAATAAACCTAAATCTAGATAAAATGAAGCCTGGGGAGTGAAACATGTGAGGAACAAAGCCGACAAACGACGAAAAAGGCAAGTTGACAAGTGCCTAAGACAAAACTGAAACGTAAACAAAATACGTCACAGACCATGACCTCTGCCTTTTGATCCTTCACCTTTGCAACCTGCCTTATCCTTGGCCGACCGAGGTTACCA
>BLXT01006265.1:136547-148895 GCA_019648995.1 Plakobranchus ocellatus | reverse complement strand
AAAAAATCCGTAAATGACACATTTTCAACATTAGGCTTATATTTTATGTCATGCTCATTTCTTTAATAAGTATCTATGGCGTTTTCTTTGTGATCATCATCTTTTTACTTGATAAAAAACCTTAAGGGCGAAACGTTGTCCCGTATACTTTGAGTTGTTTTATTTGTTTTTATAAGTTTAAGTTGGTGGTTGCACTTTTTTACTATATGGCAACCAAACAAAGTTACATATATAGTAACTTTGTAAAAAATTTAAAAGAGGAAAAATATTACTTGTCCACACCCTCTACTTTTTATTTGATAGACAGGAATGTTGTTTATTGTTTCTTTGTTGAAGATTTTAAAACTTTTCAGTTCAGGATTTAGTGCTTTTATATTTTCTCAACATTGTTGCAATGATAATTATTTTTCCACATACTTCTTACATTGCTGAGGGTAGTATAACTAATTCTAGTAACTATCAGTGAACGATTAATTATGAATTTAACATAGGGCCCAAGCTAGGCAGACTATAAATCTCTATGATTGAGACTTAATATATCTCTAGACTAGATCCAGAGAATGGGATGTTGCAAATGACTGTTTTGATTTTTAAAAATATATGCTTTGGAAGTATATCTTCCCTTTTGCAAAATCTTTAAAAAAAAAAAAAAAAAAAAAAAATTAAGATGCAGCCTATAAACATATCTAAATTCTGTTTTGAACCATGTAAAGCTTACAGACAAAAGTAAAAAAATATGTCATGTCAATGACTTGAAATGTGTAACATGACCTGTGTCTCAATTAGTATAATTTCAAGACATAATTATATTCCTGGACTCTACTGTTACAACAACGCATATCTGGATTTTACAAATGATTACTGGTGCAATAACTCAAAGAGACTAATTGATCATTCATCTATTTGCAGTAACTGAAATGAGCGATCACTGTTTTTTTTAAACATCTATGCTAATTTTCGTATTTTCTGTGATGTACATTAATCTGTATCCAGTACGGCACCACACCGCTGATCTGGGCCTGCAGAAAAGGTCACCGGGAGATAGTTGACATTTTGCTTGGAATGGGAGCAAACAAAGATGCAGCTGGCATGGTATCTAATCAGATGTTTTGTTTTTTTTTTAAACCACTTCATGCATTTTCCATTAATCTTTTTGCTTCAAATGAACAGGTTCTGTTTTTCTTTTTCTTTTGATTTGGTTATTTATTATCCTTTCTCAAGGGAAGGTAACTTTTTGTATTTTTATTTTCTCTCTCTCTCTCGCTCTCTCACTTCTGCTTCCTTCTCTCCCATACTCTCACTCCCCCCTTCCCTTCTTTTTCTCCTACTCCTTTTTCCTTCTACATTTCCTTTCTTCCTACACTTTGTTGTGATCTCTGATCTCTTTTTTAATATGATCAGAGGCATATCTGGTCTTCAGATTAATAATTGTGATCAATAACAGATTCTGCTTTTACCTAGTTTCTGTAACCAGTGAGCGATTTGAAAGAAAAACTAAATTTTTTAAAAAAGTATAATTGTGTTGATCAGAACAATGTTACCCTTGGCTAAGATTGTGCCCTTTTCTGTGTCAGGATAATTGCATTAGATTCTATAATGTGAGTAGCAACAATTTGAATAATAATTTTGAAAACAAGTTAACATGTTTCTCTTTTTCTTATGCCACTGATGTTTTTATAAAAGAGTTAACTGTTTTAGTTATACAAAAGCCTATCCTGTAACGATCATTTTTCTATCTAAAAGATTTTAATAAAAATAATAAGTTATTAAAAAAGTATAAATAAACCATTGAAATATGAATCTGTCCTACAGAATTCCTGGACACCACTTCTGGTTGCTACAAAAAATGGCCATTTTGACATTGTGCGGTCTGTATTGAAAGAAGAGCCCAACGTCAATGCAACTGATAAGGTACATTTATTATATTAATAAATTATGAGCATGAAATGTATCGGAGGGAAAGAACTGGGAAAAGGTAACTAAGTCTTCATGTGAAACATTTTCTTTGCAAATATGATTATGATGGAATCTGAATGGTGTGAGTTTGACAAAAGTTCCTCAAGCAAGCATGTATTGTCACAGAATGAATACAAATTTCTTTTTTTCAGTTTTCATCATTACAAAGCTTATAAAAATATAATGTAGAAGATAAATAACTCTTAAAATCTTGCAAATGTGATTTCATTTGCGTTTTGTCTGACCTCAAGACATAGCTTTCTTACTTTTTAGATGCGTATATGAAGAGAGTATAAATTTTTTCTGTGCTCAGATAACACTATTTTTCTTTTTTTTTTTTTACAGGATGGGCTTACAGCCTTAGCCATTGCAGCTAAGGAAGGCTACTTTGATGTAATCAATGATTTACTGGCCAAAGGAGCTTATGTCAATGTGACAGACAGAGTAAGAAGTTTTCATTTGCCAAAAAAAAAAATTTTTTTCATTTAAAATGTTAATGATTGGGACTGATCTTAATTGGGGACGTTTAACAATTTGCTTTTTTCTCTAGGGGTAGAGATTGTCTTTTTTTTGCCCTTGGACCATACTAAATACTTAAAAGGCCAAATCTGTCTTATGAGTGTTGCAATCTACCATAGCATAGAAATACTGTTCCTGACGTTGTGTGCTGTGCATCATTTTTCTCTCTACACAGCAATGCCTTTCTGTCTTTCGAAATGTTCTCATCTATAGGACAGAAAAAACCAGTTAAAAATGAAAAAAAGAAAGAGAAATCACCAATATAAAAATTTTACTGTAGTTTATAATTTATATGTCAGAGACAATTTTATGACTTTTCTTATGCTGAAAGGATTAAGCACTAGACCTACCCTTGCAAGAGTTTGCTTTGAATTGTTTTAGCATAAAATATTTCATTTTCTGAAATTTTAAAGATATATATTAATTTTACTAAGGAGGATTGCAAGTCAATCCTAATCCTTATATGTTTATTTTCTATTTCTTAAACAACACCCTTCTTATTCTTTCCTGGCCAGGAAAGTGGAAAATCTCCCCTATCCTGATAAATGTTGCAAAACATAAATTTTTAAGTTTTGCATAAATGCTTATAAAGACTCGAGTAGAGAATTGTAAAGGTCTTCATTTTTCTTATTCAATAATTATGATATTATTTATTTATTCACTTATCTTCAATTTCATTCCTAAACAGAATGGTGACTCCATCTTGATTCATGCGGTGAAGGGTGGTCACGTGGACATCGTGAAGGCCCTGCTGAAAAAGTTTGCTGATGTGGATGTTGCTGGACAGGTAAACACTGAAGTGCCCTTGCTTTTCTATGTTAGTGTTTATAGCTTTGTTTTACCAAGTTTGCCTTTTCCTGAGATCAAATACAAAATATCCGCTGAGGAAAAAAATTCCCACAGAATCCTCGCACTCTCATTTTGAAGATCTCCCAGGGTAAAATATAATATGTACACGAGTAATGTCCCCCAAAAATGACACATTCTGTAAAAAAAATCTACCGATGGAAGAATAATTATTTGCTCCATAAAGAGAACTAACCTCAGTTTTTAAGTGGTTTTAACCATAGCCAGACTTGCCCAAAGGTTATGTAGGAATTCATGTGGGGAAAATAATAATATAATTATGACAATTGTATCTGTGTATTTTTTACATTTGTTCTTGCAGTGAAACGTCTCATTCTCTGGGGGTCACTATGCATATCGCATCTGCTTATGGTTATATTGTTTAACTGTTTCACTACCCTAAGCCGGTTTTTCCGGCTCAAAATGTTACTGCATTTGGACCCAAAGCCGGTAAAACCGGCTCAGTATAAATGGGTTAGTATTTGAATGAAGTACTAAATGTATGTTAACTTACTTTTGCGCATGCGCGAGATTTACACTTTTCTTCCTTTTTCACATAGTTTGAACGTAGAAATAGCTGTTTACATCCATATTTTGTTAAATTTTCAATCTATATATGCATCAGGGGCCGTAATTTATCAAATTGATAGCAATCTCTTTTTTTTGCTATAAATCAAAAAGTATTCAACCTTTTTTCACAATTTTTGGTGTTTAAATGCCTATGTAATCACAATGTATAAAAATCTACCTTTCAAAGCCAAAAGATTATCAGTAGATTTACTACTGTGTTATACATCGTCATATATTGTTGAAATTTTTTTTACAAATTTTTTTTTAACCAGTTTGCCGCTTTTTCAAAATATAATGATGAACAAATTTTCTTTTTTGGTGCTTATTTATAGAAACTAGATCCAATTCCCTTCAATTTGATATATAATTTGTATGGTTTTATCCTGTAGAAAAGTCCTATATTAGCTTTTTACAAAATGATAGCCAATTTTAGAAAAATCCCATTCTACCCCTGTGTCCAGTCGTAAAATATGTGTGGGTAGTGAATCAGTTAAAAGGAAAACATGATAATATGTAAAGAAAAAAAAAAGAGTTTGGAAAGATTCTCATACTTTTTTTATATAGTGTAACAGGATCTAAGGTTAAAGGTGAGGTCCATTGTTTTTTGTTTTTTTTTAAATATATGAAACAACAAAATGAAAAATTTTTTTTCATAAGCATTTTTTTTTACAAGCTTAAAGTTAATTTAACATTTATATTCTCAGCATTTTCAAATGTCCCAACCTAAAAATGCTGATTCTGAGGTTTTTTGCTTTTTTTTTTTGAGTGGGGTATAAAGCCTCTTTTTTCTCTGTTAATTAATACTGAAAGACTGGAGACATTATTGCTTCTTCTTTTAACATTGTATCTTAAAGACGAACTTTTTTGTTTTCAACCCTCCTCCCCCTGTTTAGGATGGTAAGACTGCCTTGTACTGTGCCGTAGAGAAAGGCTACACAGATATCGTCAGTCTTCTCTTGCAGAATAACCCTGACCTGGAGAGAAGCACAAAGGTCTGAGTAACTTCTATTTTATTTCTGTTTATCATAGGTATCTTTTATCTATCATGGTCTTTCTACTGGTCTTTCCGCTCTCTCTCTCTCTCTCTTTCTCTGTTCCTGTGAAATCAGGCTTCAAGTCAAATTGGGTGATAAAAGGTTTGAGTATTATTAAGAATTGATTTGTCTTTCTTCTATCCATGGCTGGTTTAAGCCATTGAAATAAATGTAGCATGGCAGATTTTAAAATTAATCCTCAGTATCTCAATTCATTTTTTTAGCTTTTGTCACTGTTTTATAATTGATTGTAATAGTTAGCATGGATCTGAATAGGCTGCTTGTGCTTTAGGTGAACAAGCTCTTTCTTTTTTAAATACAAACTTGCATCACAGGATGAAGACACTCCTCTCCTAAGGGCTGTGAGGATGAAGAAAGAGCAGTGTGTTTGGTTATTGCTGGAGAAAGGAGCTAAAGTGTCTGCCAGTGATAAGGTAAGCTGTTTCAACCTTGTTCTAGGAAAAATTTTTTTGAATGTTATGTTATTTGGCTGCTTTCCTTTGTTTGTTAGAACAGTTGCAAGAGTAAGGCAATTTTTAAAAAAATATATATTTCTTATGGATTCGTTATACTTTTCATAATGATCTAGATATTTATGCTCAATTTTGTAAAAGAAAATTGACATAGATTGGAACTTGAAAATATCCAGCTGCCAGCAAGACTTCAGGAACCATAANNNCCCCCCCCCCAAAAAAAAAAAAATACAATTATTTCAATAAAAAAAAAATACATAAAGTGCCACAACCTTCGGCTGCCTCTCTGCGTCTGTCAACATTTTTAGAAAAAAAAAGCAACCTTAAAGTCATATGTGTCGTACTCTCTTTTTATTAAAAAATTTTCAGTAGGCAAGACATCTAATATGAAAAAAAACAGTTGTCTCTTTCTATAGCCATATAATTTTTATTGCCAGCGTGGAGATACAGCCCTTCACATTGCCATCCGCGCAAGGAACAAACGTATCACTGAGTTGTTACTGCGCAACCCTCGACACAGCCGGCTATTGTATCGGCATAACAAAGCCGGGGAATCTCCATACAGTATGGACACCTATCATCAGAAAGGAATCCTGCCTCAAATCTATGGCCATGGTAATAGTTTCTTGGTTTTACAAAAGGTTGTTTTATCATTAATCTAGGGAGGAAAATAAAATATATGCAGCCTTGTAAGGTGAAATCTACCTATCTCACTCATTTAGATTCTTCTTATTCTTTTCTCATGTATTTTTTTTCTTCTTGTTGATTGTCTATAGGCAACCTAAATGCCACCGATGCTGAGAACTTGTTGGGCTATGAGATCTACAGTTCAGCACTGGCAGACATCTTAAGTGAGCCAAGCCTTATTACTCCGATCACGATGGGTCTGTACGCCAAGTGGGGCAGTGGGAAGTCTTTCCTGCTGGACAAATTGAGAGGTACAGTTAGTGTTAGAGAAACTGAGTTAAACAGATATTAATTGTTAAAATTAATAAACAGTTTTACAAGTCTGGCAAAGATTGTGAGATGCTTACCGAACTGTTGAAATGTTATCTTTCTGGCCATGCAATTTTGTTAAGATTGTCTTAAAGCAAGACTTCTTTCAATAAAATGTAAAGTGATATGTCTTAAAATTCAAATGCATCATTTGTTATATTTTCAACATCTAAATTGGCTGATGCTATCTTAAACTCTGTCACTTTTCCCAATAGAGAAAAAAGTAAATTTTCTATGGCAAGATTTTCACCTCTTAATAAAGCATATTAAAGAAGGGAATGCATCTCACGTACCTCTTTTTCTGACTCTTAAGGACTGGTCTCAAACCATGTGTCATATTATTAAGATTTTTTTCCTTTTTAATCCAGAACAGTGCTTCATGGAGATTGATATTTTCTCTCTCTCAAATGTAGTCCTACAATAATTAAACTGTATATTTAAAAAAGGAAAAAAAAAGCCTTCAAGTTTGTTGAGAAAAGTGGAAGTATTCTGTTGACTTTTTCATAACCTAAGATGAAATATCTCACACGAGTGTCTAAGATGAAAATTATTGAGGCTCTAAGGCATCAAGGCAAAGATTGAACTTACAGATTATTGTAAAGAATTCATATTAAGAACAAAAAGCTAAAAAAAAGAATAAATCTTCCACTCTAGGCAGAATACAAGTTTATTGTACTGAACAAACCAAATCTAAAAAAAATGACTTTTAGGAATTCTTTAAAAGAAAAAAATGTCATCGAAAAAGCATGACTCTTTTATCTGAAATGTTTTCAATTCAAAATCAAAGTTTTAAATAATGCCTCACTTTCTACATTGAGAAAATCTCTCATACACATTGTGATCTACCTCACCTTGACAGGGGAAATGAAGTCTTTCAGCCAGCAGAACTGTGTGGATGAACTCAAGTGGACCTGGCTGACCGCATTCCTGCTCCTGCTTCTCTGTGTGGTGGTGGGAGGGACCATAGGACTCTTCCTTGGCTGGCAGGTTTGGGTGGCCACTGGTATAGCACTCCTTTTCCTGTACTGCTTCATTGGTAGGTCTTGTTTTGTGATGTTTTCGTTTCGCTTTTTCATACATCTTATGAGGATTGTACATATTTTGCTAAAGTTTCATAGGCTTTTCGATAATAGTGATACATTTAACAGCCTCACCATTTGAGTTCACTTTAGTTCTGACTGGCTTGAGTAAAATGTAGATTTCAATTTATAGGTATCATTATGACCACATTCTTTATGATACAAAACTTTCAGTAGTCATTTTGTAAACTAGTTAGCCCTATCAAAAGTGTCATTTTTACTGTGTGATTGTAGTCCACCAGAGGACTTATTTTATATAATTTATTGAAACCGTTTGTGATGTATATGATGAATGATGTGTGGCATTTTTTTTTCTAAAAAAATCCAAGCTGCTGTTGTGACTTTTCTAATGCACACATAATACATCAAATTGATCTCTTTGTTTGTCTTAACACAGTGAAAATACAAATTAGTAGCAAGAATGAGCTCTGTGATATTTTTTAGGCAATATTTTTTTTTTTATTTAGAAATATGTTTTTTCCAGGATACAAGGTCCAATATTCAACCCACTAACAAATTTTTAGCCAGACCTTGCAGTTTTCTTTCATACACCAGGAAAAACTAAATCATCTTAAACTCTTACATCACAAAGGGATGAAGGACTAAGTTTTTCATGATAATTAATGAAAGAATAATTTTGAAAAGTTATAATCATAATATTAAACTGTTTCCTCCTGTATGTTTAATTCAAGGGCAAAATACTTTTTATCTTCATAGGTCATACACGCATCCTTTGATTTGAATGCTTGAGAAAAATTTTTAACTCGTATTGATTTATATCACACATTTTTAAGATGTTGATGTAATGTCTCAGCTGTATTAACCCTTGAAGGATTAGCTGCATATACCAAAGCAATCTGAACAAATTGCAGCTCTTTTGACCTTTTAAGAGTTAATATGTTTTCCGTACCGGAATTCCTTTGTGTGAGAATAGAATGTCAGTGACACTTATGTCCCAGAAAAATGGCTGTTTGTCCCAATAAATAAAATGCTTTGCTTGATATTGCTTTCCTTCTCTTCTTTTTTAAACCAAAACCAGCAGGGAAAGTACGCTAACATGAAGTAAAATTTTAAGCACAAATGGGTAAATTAATTTTGCCTTTTTTTTTTGTATGTATGTGTGTATATGTGGGAATCTCAGGTACGCATTAAAAAAACAAAACAATGACATTATTTTTAGGATTGATTGTCTGCTTGACCCGTCGACACGACTTCTCTTGGAGTAACCGCATCAGTGAGGCCCTGGGCCGGCGACAGAAGCGGGTTTCTCTCTTTTTCAAGATGCTCTTTTGTGTGCCTGGCCAAAAACAGACGTCTGACAAGCAGGCCGGAAGTGTCTTCTCTGTCAGGTTTGTTTCGTTTCTTTTTTTTACCCAACATCCAACCTTTAGGATAACTTGATATTGTAGAGAAAAAAAAATATCACAAGCCTGAAAAATTTCGGATACATGCATTGTGTAAAACATTACATGATGATTTAAGGCCAATTTATCCAAATCTAAATTATCAGCACACATATCTTGGTACTACAAAATACATCTTTGATGCCAGGAAACTCCTTATTTCTTTTATTTTTTAAAGTAAAATTATTTTGTCACTGCTGCTTTTTACACAACAAAGACATTAGAGATTTTTTTTTTATCATTTGGTAAACAAGGCACTTCATTCTCTTCAAAAAAAAAGAACTGCTGTGACATATTATTATGTTTTGTATAGAAATTCATGATTTAACTGAACGTATCCATAACTTTTTTTTACAGATAAATAGAAACAGAGCCTCTTATAAGACACTCAATTCTTCTTTAAGTGAAAAAACACAAAAAATAATGAATTATAAATTGGACAAGTGATTTTAAATACAAATTGGAAGCTTTTGAAAAGTAGTAAATATTGCACTATATAATTAAATTATGGTTCAGCTGTTTGGCATATTTTAAGGGATTCATCACAAATTATGATGTGAGCTATTCCTGAGTAATCATTGTAGATTCTTGTCATTAAAATCATTCTTAAATCAATGAATTAAAAGAAAAAAAATTATATTCAAAATTAATACAAGCTAAACATTTTTTTCCTCTATTTAGAACCACTCCATTTGAATTTTATGTGAACATTCCACAAAAAATGTTGTGATAAACAGAAGTATGTAGCACTTTTTGTGATGAAAATCTTTGAACAAACTTCTGTGCATTTTGAGACAGAAAGGGAAATGCATAAAGTTTGTAATAGAATTATTCATTACTTTATTTTAGATTTTTGTTTTCTGAGTGCACTCGTCTGACCAGTGTGGGAGGTGAGAAATCTCTGGCGGCAATGATTGGAACTCTGTGTGATGCTGTGGAGAAAGAGTATGGTGTTTTTATCACTAGGCTTTTCAGGGTGTTTAAACCACCACCGTCTAGTAAGTTGGCTGCTGTAAATGAGTATTATTAGTTCTCTCTCTCTCTCTCTCTCTCTCTCTCTCTCTCTCTCTCTCAGTAAGATCAGAATTTAAAGCTGGTTTCAATTTTCTCATCAAACTCAAAGATCAATCCCGAGGCCACAATCACAAATGAACTGTGTAATATTGTTTTAAACTTCAAAAAAGTTCATCAGTCTTGAAATCAGAGTCCTATATAACAAACCATTCATCTTCAGGTGTTGAGTTTTACTCTAAAAAATACTTTTTAATGAGCATGAGCCTGTCATGGAGGGAAAATGTTTAGCATGATATTAATTGTATCCAAAATATTAGCATTGTGTGGCTGTCACTAAAACAAAACTTTTGACTCATTAGAACTGGTGTCAGAACATTTGAGCTCAACGTGGAATTGAATTTTGTCTTGATCAATTTATAACTTTTATGATGGTCTCTTTTGAAATGCTCTGAGTCGTTGCCACTTTTGTTTTCATAAAAAATGTTTAAAACCTTTGCCCAGCTCTGTTATAGATTTTGAGTAATGGGAAATGAAAACATCATTTCAGACATGTATGGCAATGAACTGTCTTTTTTTTTTTTTTGTTAGCCAAAACCCCCTTTTTCTTTGTATAACCGAAGCAGGGACTTCAGAAACCATGCATAAAAACAAGCTAGCTTTTAACAAAATTTAAGAAATTTAAACAAGTTAATTTTCTCAATGGCCAAGGCAGCTTAAAGATTACAACTTTCTTTTTGAGAAGTTTTGTTGATAAGCTTCGTATCATTTTATAATTGAAAAAAGTGGGTTTTTATTTTTGCCAATGGTTTACTTATAAAATATACTGTATTAGATTACCTGCAATTTTATGCCATATACATTTTATTTTTCATAATACAATTTTTTCAGAGTCTAGTCGGAGGCGGGGTCGTTTCAAGACTTTATGCTGTGTACCATACTTCCTCATTATGTTGCTGCTACTGGCATGTGGGCTTGTAGGACTTGCATTAGCCATTGAAGCGGATGCATGTAAGACTGGAAGATTATGTTTTTTTTTTTGGATTTATTAATCTTTAAACTTTGTTTATCCATGTTGTTCAAGTGGAATTCTTTAGCACTGCGTCTTTATACAGCATCTAAAATATTGAATTGACCTACATGTAGTATTTTACTCTTTTCTTTTAATACTTCTAGGAAATTTTGAGTATATACCTTTTCCTTTTTTCTCACTATTTTTTTTTTTTTTTTGTATTTAACTTATTTTAACTGAGTGTAAATTGGGACTTTTGTGTTTAATTTTTTTTATTGCCTGGTTTAAAAAAAAAAAACTGTCCTAGGCTTGGTCCAAGCATCGTGGTGTACAGTCCTGATAGGTCTTGGCAAAGAGCATTCTGAGGTCATTTGCCATCACTTTCCACGCTGCCTTTACTTCAGCCAGGTGTTAAGCATAAGAGGCCTAGCTAACCATTTAGTATTAGGTGGATACAGAGGAGCGATGAAAACCTATCTTGGTGTGGACATAAGTTTTAAACCTTGGACCTCAAACTGATAAAACTGCCAAGCCCTATTGTCTGGTGCAAATTCTAATTATCTTGAAAGCAGTCAAACTTGAAATCATTCTAAGATTTCTTTTTGTGATCTTTATGATGGTGAATACTGCGCTGAGGTAATATACTATTTATGTTCAAATGCACCACATTCTTATCAGTGCTTGTCTTAAGACATTTTTTGTCAGTATACAGTTTTCATTATCATGAAATCTTACAGAACGGAATTTCAGGTTATATCGCTTATTCACAATTTCACAATGTTGTGTCTCACTGGTTTGGACTGCTCTCAACTTAATATAGATATACCTGTTATGAGGAACATCAACACTGATTGCAAGGTTTCTTTAGAAACTCTGGCTCTATGCTTTGTGAATTAAAGGAAAAAAAAAGGAATGGAAAAGGTTGGATTGTATTCACATTTCCTTTTCTTCTGTGTTTTTCCTTCCAGTAACAGACAAAAATGTTGCAGTGAAAGTGACCTTCATTGCTCTTATCATCGTTGTTGGGCTTGCGTTGCTGTACAGCATCTTCTTCACCTGGCCCCAGGTGGTCTTGGCGATGGCCCTTTCACAGAGGAAGCGAGTGGTGCGGGCTGCAAACAACATTGAAGAGCTGAGAATGGATGGCTTCATGCAGCAATTAAAAACAGAGGTAACCCTGCTGGCATAAGATGTATTTTAATTTAAGCTACTGTACATGGTATTAAAAAAGATTTATGTATATGGACTTGGCAAAAGAGTGTCTTTGAGAATGTGATACACTCATAGGAATAAATAAGATTTTTTTCCTGTCCTTTACATTTTTCTTTCAACAGAATAAGTACCTGTTTATTAGAATAGCAAGAATGAGTTATATTTTTTTGTTGGCATTATTGGTCTTTCTCCCAATTTTTTGTTCCTCTTCATTGATTTGTTATTGAGTTTTTTTTT
>BLXT01006265.1:66337-80909 GCA_019648995.1 Plakobranchus ocellatus | reverse complement strand
AAAACCACAAAAAAACAAAAAACAAAAAAAAAAACCGGGACAATCATCCTTGTTACCCCCACTGGGAGAGGACCCCCAAACCCCACATGGAACCCCTCCCGTCTGAGGGTCTTGCTACCGCCCTGGAAACTGTTAAAAAACCCCTTTGGACTTAACCGAAAGTTGAATAATGCCATGAAATTATTGAACTACAAGTGCTATTTATAATTAGAGGCCACCCACAACATGTGCATCAAAATCCTCATAAATTTTGAGTAAAATACATAAATATTTGTTTTGCGGTATTGTATACACATTATTCTTGAGTTACGCTACATTAGTTATACCAGAGAGCATCTATTTCTATGCGCATCAAAATCCTCATCAATTTGAAAGTAAATTCATAAATATCTGTTTTATGGTACTGTGTACACATTATTCTTGAGTTACGCTACATTAGTTATATCAGAGAGCACCTATTACTATGAGCATCAAAATCCTCATCAATTTTATAGTAAATTCATAAATATCTGTTTTATGGTATTGTGTACACATTATTCTTGAGTTACGCTCCATTAGTTACATGCCATAGAAAAGATACATGCCTACTGTCCTGACAGTAATGATAATCATAATGATAATGATGATGATGATCTTGAAGATGACGATGATGATAATGATGGTGATAATGACGATGACGACGCCAATGATAATTGTCATAAAATATATCATAATAATTATGATGATGACTGCGACGATAATGATCATTGTCATGATGAATATAATGATGATGACTGCGGCAATAATGATAATTGTCATAATGAATATGATGAATATGATGATGATGTGATGATGATGATGATGATATTGGTGATGATGATGATGATGTAATGATGATGATGATATTGGTGATGATGATGATGATGATGATATTGATGATGATGATGATGATGTAATGATGATGATGATATTGGTGATGATGATGATGATGTAATGATGATGATGATGATGATGATGATGATGATGATGATGATGATGATGATGATGATGATGATGATGATGATGATGATGAAATTGATAGTATTAAAGCAGGGAGCGTAAAAGCGGCTGCTGTTACTGAATCAGGCAGATCGATTTTAACCATGAGAAGTAACAGATTAGAGACAAAAGCCCTTGAACAACTACAAAAAATTAAGTGCACTAGAACCCGCATCGGCTAAAGAATGCAAATTTATTCACTGCATAATCTGAGTATGCAACACGTGAGTTGTTAAGCAAAATTATTCCATTAGTAAAAGGTGTGACTGCTATAAATACAAAATTGACAACTGAACTGTAAGCCAGGGTGATGCAACTTGAAGGTTGATTAAAAAAAAAAAAAAAGCAAAAACAGCAAGCAACCATTACACGAATTAAAAAAAATATATAGTAAAACCAAATAAGCAAACAAAACCACAAAAAAGCCAAAACAAAACTGTAACAAAACAACACGAGAAAAATAACAAACAAAAAGGGATCTCTACTAAACAAACCTTAAACCTTGTCAGGCAGGAAGATAATTTTTCTGAAAATACATTTGAGAAAATTCTGCCTTTCCGTAATTAATCTGTAAGCGTATAGGAGTACAAGGAATTAATTAGCCCGTGTCCGTAATTTATCAGAGGCTAGGGGGTATAGGAATAATGGGATTAAAAAAGGGTGGAAGGAGGAGGTGATTGGATGTGGAAGATGATTAATTTGTAATCTGTGATGTTGCTCGATCACTATTTTTGTTCCCCGTACCACAAGCTTTTGCTAACCCACCGGTGGATCTTCTACCTGGAAAGAAAAAGCCTTACCTTCCGACTAGAAGCAATTCTTTCTCTTTAGCAAAAGGTCTTCCTCTCCTCCACAAATCCATAGTGAAGACGGTGACGGCACTGTTGAATATTGATGTCAGCGAGCTCATCAACGCGGCAACCATTACCGCCATCAGAAGTCCTCGAATGCCTTCATGTCCGGACAGGATTGAGAACAAAACCGTTCATGTTATTTTTACATCTCTATGGTTAGTTTCGAACGAAATGAGCAAGCCGACAGTCAAACAGCAAAGTTAGAATGTTCCTCAAAAGATTCTGTCTTCTCTGCAGAGTCAAGAGATCTTTCCTCTAACCTTAACTCAGGGCAGGGAAGATCGGGAGAATTCGCGTCTGTCAGTGATGACAACATCTCTGAGCCTGGCTCAGAAGAGGATGAAGAGGATGATTGATACCTAATTCTCTAAAACTGTTTTCTCTTTTGCATTAAATTGTCTGTTTTTATTGACGTAGTGTTTTATGTTGCGGTCTTTTTAATTGAATGGGATACAAAAATCTGTGTGTGCAAGGGAAAATCTTGATTTTTAGAAATCTGCGAGTGATTAAAACTTAAAATTCAATTTGCTCAGAATGATCAAAATGGACACTCCCTTTTTTCTCTTGCATCCTTCATTTGGCCTTAGTTCAAAACGAAATGTAAAAACTGTGATCGTGAGAAGGAAGTTCTTTTTGTCGACTAAAATAAAATGCAAGACTGGCGAAGGAGGACCTTAATTAAAGAAAGATCGAATATTTACGTAAAATAGAGCAATTTAGGGTTATATAAACAAGGAAAAAATAATTAAAGGCAACGCTAAGTTGGCAGATTAAATAAAGTAAAGCAATACAGAAAGCTCACATTAAAGGCATGGGAAACTTAAAATGTGCGCCATTAAATTGTGACAAGGAAGGATGCTGAATTTGGGACCCTTCTGTCGCGGGTTCGAGCCCCGCTACCGGCGCCCTGGCCTGACGGAGGGCCTGAAAGCCTGAGATCATCTTGTTGTGGACTGGCTATATACAAAAACTCAAACCCCGCTGCTGAATTTGACCTTAAGGCGGCTTCAAAATATCAAAATATTTTATGCTCTCATGTTCTCATCTAAAGGAAAATTTGTCAAACAGTTTGAAAAATAATTTTCCACAAACAAAGAGAGAGAGAGAGAGAGAGAGAGAGAGAGAGAGAGAGAGAGAGAGAGAGAAAGTGAGAGAGAGAGGAGAGAAAGAGAGAGAGAGAGAGTGTGTGTGTGTGTGTGTTGAGGTCAAAAGGGAACCAACCCATCAAATTGTGCGTGACGTCAGTGTGGGAAAGTTATCTCGCATATGAATTTATTTCCGTTGGCCTCTCAACAGGCACAAATTAATGTTCACATTGGAACTAACCAGATATTAAAAAGCAGATATATGGTATACTAATACTGCTACTGCTGCTGCTGCTGCTAATACGATCAATGCTGCTGCTTTGAATACAAAATAATAATAATCTTTCACTTTGAAACAATTAAGCACGATCGTCTAGATTTTTTAACAGAAGCAATGGAAAAATGATTTATTGGCACCTGATATCGAGAGAGACTTTCATTAAAACCAGATCATTATTTATTTAATATATTGAACTAGATCTGATAATGTAAGGGGGCCGAGTACCGAAATTGTGCTTTCTGTAATTCATCATCATGGAGTGTGCTCAAAAGACTCATGTTATTATCTTGCATGATTGCTTTAAATAAAATGGAATAGCTTTATCTTTCCCGACAGCTGTTTTGGAACACACACACACACACACTCACATAAACACATAAATGTATATTACATATATATGTGAATATAAATTTTAAACGCGAAAAATATTTTGCTTTTTAATTAGAGAAAAAAAAACAAAAACGATCGACCCCATCAAGTTAATTTAAAGCAAACTTTCCTAGCCAAGACAAAGAGTGTATGCTTGTTAGTTCTTCTGAGGCCTATAGCTTGATCGACCATACCAAGAATATGTAAAGCAAACTTTCGTAGCCAAGGCAATATGTTCACCCCTTTGTCGCCAGGTACGTGATTTTATTCACCCTTTTGTCATCATGTTCATGATTTACTCACCCTTTGGCGCCAGGTTCATGATGAGGTAAGGGTAGGCAGTGTTGGAACAGCCAGCTTCGTTACCACAGGCGATTCGGCAAGCTTCCTTACCAACACATGCCACTACATCTGCGACATTAGGGTGATGAGTATTGTTGACAAAATCAGAAAAAGGCAAAGAAACAAACAAATAAACAATCAAACAAACAAACAAACAAACAAACAAATATCAACAACGACCACAACAGCAACAACAACAACATCAACAACAACAGCAACAACAGCAGCAGCAGCAACAAAAACAGCAAAAACGTCAACAAAAATAACAACAATAGCAACCCCAATAGCATCTACAACAACAACATCAACAACAACAACAACAGTCATCAACTTCTCTTAATAATGCTTTTTTTTTTCTTCTTCCAGACAACAAAGGCCTAACGCTGAAAATTATACTAGACTATCGGTAGGAAAATGTTGGTGAGGATGTTTGGGGAACTACAGCGTGGAAGCATTGATTTAACATCTAGGCCTTTCTCAATCTTACTCTAACTCACCATAGCATATTTTCATCCTTTTCTGCAATTATTGTTATATAAATCTAATTTTACAAAACAAAAATTATGCTTGTATCTCTCAATGAAAATTAAAACAGATTATTCTCTTCTTCTTTACATATTAGCATTATTATTTCCAATAGAACTGGGTCCTTCTTTTAGAAAGCCGATTTAATAAGGCCGCACGAATACCCATTACTTCAATTCTTAGGGGTCTTTTCGACTCCCTAAAAATATAGGTTTAGGTTGATAAACCCAAATAAAGGATGCAATGTTAACATCGATTTTGTAGAACTTTTGTAGCGTTAGACACCTCATCAATGATTTAAAACGCCAGAAATCTTACCAGGATAGAGCACACGGCTGATCATTCCGGGGAAAATAATAAGGAACAAGGGAGTGAACTTGAGATAGCCTGCAAGGATTGTTGCCCCTCGGGCATGCGCCATATTTTTGGCTGCCAGCGCTCTCTGCACGATTACCTGTACACACAAAACATCATTAAACATCTTAAATAAAAAATATGTTCTTGAAAACTCATAAATAATAAATAAAACAAACATGCGTTCAACTGTATATTGTTCAATAAATTCAAATAGTAAGGCCATAGTAAACTGGGTTCAAAGGGTTAAACGGCCTCTTCCCGGATGAGGATAGGAGATTCTGCCTTGAGGAACTCCCCTGACGGAAAGAAATGTTCTCAATAAAGTGGAAAAAACTAATCTATTTATAGCTCCCTAACAAAATACGTAAGTGAGGCGAACAAAGTGGAGATCTAAGACGTAAAAGAAATAGTTCTGAGCAGCGTGACGTACTCATTCAAAAAATCAAATAAAAAAAAAATGTTTCAGAGCTTCCAAAGTTTGTAGTGGGGTTATTTCAGCAGATTTTGTTCAATTAATAGAAAATCGGCTGAATCTGACTGGAATTAGATCTAGATGTGCTTTTACAAAGGTTTGTTTGTTTACCCTTTCAAAGAGAGATTTCGGTTTTTCCGTGCTACAGTGAAAGCTTCCAAAGTTCGTAATGGGGTTATTTGAGCAGATTTTGTTCATATAATAGAAAATCCATTGAATTTAACTGGAATTAGATCTAGATGTCCTTTTACAAGGCTTTGTTTGTTTGCCCTTTCAATGAAAGATTTTGGTTTTTCCTCTCTATCGTGAAAGCTTCCAAAGTTTGTAGTGGGGTTATTTGAGCAGATTTTGTTCATTTCATAGAAAATCGGCTGAATTTGACTGGAATTAGATCCAGATGTGCTTCTACAAAGTTTTGTTTGCTCGCCCTTTCAATGACAGATTTCTCATGCTATCGTGAAAGCTTCTTTTACGAAAAGCTGAGTTTGTCAAGGGGACTCTACACTCTAAAGAAAGGAGTTTCCGACATATTGACGAGATAGTGTCAAGGTTTGTGCTTATTTTTCGTTAAAAAAATTTCGAACCTATATCGTATTGACGCGCCGTAGGTACAAACTTTGATGATATGAGATACAGCCCCGTGAAAATAAATTTCAATTTACTGACGAAAAACAATAGAGAATACGACAGTCAAGAATGACGGCATAACACAGTTTCATGCATTAAAAGAAACAACGACAATAACAACAACAACAACAACAAATGATAATAAAACCATTTCACCTGATCAGCACACCAATTCCAGAGCGATGCAAACGTGGCCCTAAAAACGACCCCTGGCCAAGGAAGGTCAGAGTTCACGGGATCACGGAACATATGAAAGGCGTCATCCCGCGGTTTTCCACAAGTGCCATTCACGACGCTATCAAGTACGGCGGTGACGTTTCTGCTGGCGCCAGGGGCGTAGTCCTCGGAGATCAGGTATGTCACTGTGACATTTGACCCAAGAGGTTCCGCCACTGCCATTCTGTATTTCTCGTAGAGACCTGGCAAGCCTCCAACTTCCATGAAAGCTGTAGCAAAAACGGAAATTGTATACCTATATAACGATGCTATTAATATAAAAAGGCATCACATTGTATTCAATTTCCTTTTGCTTTTGAACGATTTTTAATGTTGTCGCAATGGCCGAATAATCAATAATTTGATATTTTACCCACAAAAAGTTTAAAGAAGAAACAAATTTTTGTTTACAGTAGCACCAAATGAAATCTAAGCCTATATTCGAAATATAGAAAATAAATACAAGTTTATAGGTCAAACAAATGTTTGACTTTATTATTGCCAAACAGCCCGTTTACTCTTGGTGAACTCAGGGCTTTTTTTCCTCTAAGGGCACGCATTTTTGACTAAAGCTTGTTGGTAACTATAAGTCGTAATAAGAAAATTGCAAACTCATTAGCCCAAGATTAAAACAAAAAAAAAAAAAAAAAAAAAAGGATATTAAGATCATATTTCAAGAATGAGGATAAACGCAATTTAAAATCTGATGGAAATCATGTTTTTCTAGATATGAATGGTGTCCTTAATCAATTTAAAAAAGAAAGTAAAGAAAAAGTTATATCTTTAAAAATCAATTTAGTCTAACTCCGATGCCATCTTCAAGTCTCTTTTCTCTGACTTACTCATAAAATTAATTTGAAAGAAAAAAGAGACATGCAATTTAAGCTCACCGGAATGGAAAAGAATTTTTTTTTCTCTTCAAAATCTTTGTGGGTTTATTATTATTATTTTTTTATTTTGAATTTGACGATTATGATACTGCATGTTCGTAAAATAGAAGGAGAAGAGACAAAGAAGAGAAACAGTAACCTGGATCTCACATATAATGCCCAGTATGACAGCTCCGACCAGCATCACCACAGTCTGCAGGGTGTCCGTTAACACAACTGCTGCTAGACCACCTGGAGGGAATGTCACATTGAAGTATTCACATAAACAGTACTGAGGACCATTGCAATTCTCATAAAACAATAAACGTTACTAAGTAATTCGGTTAGTAAGAGCTCAATACCTCATATTAATATTTCTTAATCAATTGCGCTAAATACAACATAAGACAAAATATAAAAGGGAAAATAAAATTACAATAAATTCATATGCAAAAGAAAATAACGTTATCTTCTTTACCCCATCCATGTCATGATGGGGTATGATTTCTCATGAGAAGAGCGTGAAGAGATAGTTATGTGAACGGTTCGGAATCTTCACTAACACGCAAGGAATTATCACTGACAAGTTTGTAATAACGTCCATCGAGGCCTGAAGGGGGGCCTGATAGTCTGAGATCACCTTGTTATGGACTAGCTATATATAAAACCAAACCAAACCAAACCATTAATGGGAACCTCTTTAATTGTTCGCACAAACAAAAGTGTAAGTTAAATACTTTTTTCCCCTTGGTTTTTGTGCATATTGAGCGTCCATATCAAGGTGATCTCAGGCTTTCAGGCATCGATCAGGGCAATGAGTCAGTAGTGAGCTTGAACTCGCGCTCTACATATCCCAGGGTGGGTTTGCTAATCTTTAGTCCACCAACGCTCAATGAGTGGAGGCGTAAGTAAATGTTTACGTCCATTCTTTGTTTGCTCTACAAAAAGCCCACATTTCATTAAAAAAAAAAAGTCCCACTGGCTTCTAATACATCTGAATAATTTATTTAAAGTCTTTGTTGACGAACTTCGGAAAAAACAAAAAAAATAAGAAAACAACCTTTGATATGAAAATTGTCTCTTCAACAGTTTTTTAAAGAATGAAACAAGCATAGTCTGGTTCGATTGAAAAAGCGAATTGAATTAATCCTATTATATTCTTCATGAATTATGGCAATGATAATTTATTCTTGAAAACAAAATTTCAATACTAAAGACCTTGATAACAATAAACAATAAAGTAATATTGTTACAATGTAACTGCATAGAATTTATACTAATCAAAGGCACGAAAAGAGTCTTTAAGACTTTTTAAAAAAGTGTAGTTATACCAAATAATATCCCGATAAAATTACAGAAATATGAACATTTCTAATAGAACGTTTTGTTTTGATGGGCGAGACGAAAAATGCACATAATAATAGTCTTTTTCCAGTGTAAAAAAATTTAATACGGCACTTTTTTCCTCTTCATGAATATCATGAATACTAAGCTATTTTATGAAAACACCATTCGCGCTATTAAAACATTACACTGAATAAAATTTGATTTTTAACAAAGAAGAACGTCAGTTCTGTAGCATTGATTCAGCCATTGCAATTGGACATCAAGATCGAAGAGATTAGCAATATCTGTATACATTAAATAATAAAATAGATAATCGCTTTGAAGGGACCTCTGTCAAAGGCGTAGAGTAAGGAATCCAACCAACCTACTACAGTGTACACAGCTGTTATTGCCAATAGGGGAATCATAGCAAGGTACATGTCAAGGCCAGTGGCGACCTGGATAAAGAATACACCAGCATACATATCAACCTGGGGAAAGAAGAGAAATCGAAACCCAAAAATTGTTAAGTTTAATTTCGCGCAAGCAGAGTAGATTTTTCTTTAAAAAAAAAAAAAACAAACAAAAAAAGAAAACGATAGGATAAAAAATTTGTCAATAAAATTGTATATAGACACATCAACAGCTACAGTTTATTATCAGTAAAATTTTTATCCATTTTTTCATACACTAAAGCAGAGAGATGAGTGGGAAACGCACGTTGAAAAGTTAAGATCAAATCAACGTACTAGTTGATGAAAACATATACTTATGCAAACCCCCACAAACACACACACACACACATACATCTATAACTATGGAGACGAACTTTTAGTTGATCAGAATTGAAATAACAATAAAGTATTTTGTTCAGGGTTTGTCCTGATGCAGGACAGCACCAGTCACAATCTGATCAAGTTATAGTATTTATTTATCCTGTTATTTCATTTTATAAGTTTTCTTATGGTGTAAGCTGGAAAGGTATTGACCCTGAGTATGCCAAGATACCTTTGTAAAGTCACAATCTATGAACATGTTACAGAAATGTATCGTCGAAGTCCATTCTTTAAGTTATAGAATAATATAAGCCGCATAGAGACAAGCATGTTGAATCACAGTGTGCCAGTAAATATATATATATATATATATATATATATATATATATATATACTTATTACATCTTGTAAATTATTACTTTCCCTCTTTTCGAACAAGTCTTGCTTACGATAATCAACCGAAATTAAAACTGATAACTGTACATTTTTTTTTCTTTTGGTAAGAAAAAGTAAGCCTACTATGGTGTATACACAAGTACGTGAACTCAACATTTTGAGAATGAGCTTGCAGAAAATCAAGAGTTATCGTTCTTCACAGCCATGAAAAGGTAAACCTCGGAAAGTAACATTGTGATTCTCCTCCACACAAGCTTAAGCATTGCTATGCGTGCACCTTGTTTCCATAGCGTTTGCTAACATATATTTTTTAACGAATTTGCACGAGGAAAATTTACTTTAGGATAGGGATTTTTGGAGATAATAATCAAGGAGTTGTCAGTTTGTTTGATGGTTCAAAGTAAAACTAAAGAGAATTACTGTAGTTTTTTTTTTTTCTTTTCTATAGTGGCTCACTTTCCACTGAGGTGCTTTTCTTGCTTTCATTTCCCATTCTTATCTGGTTTGTCTGTAGAAGCATTGAACGACTCTTCTTAATATCCCTCCTCCGTCGCTCTATTCCTGTTTCCCGATTCCCGATTGTCGAAGGCGCTCAAAGACCAATTATTATTATATATGGAACAATTATTTATACCCCCATGTGAATTTTGCGTAAGTTTTGATACCACTCTTTTCAGGGTTTTCTAAAATAAATTTTGAAAAAATGAATTCTAATAAAAACAACAGAAGACCAGAAAATAAAATAAAAAACCAAAAATAAAACAAAAACAAAAACAAAACAAACAAAAATAAATATAAAGAGAAAAAAAAACCGCACTGTATCATTTATCACACAAAGTCCTACTCATATATTTTCTTTTTTCTGCTATAAAATACAAACTAGATTTGAGTAGCATTATAATTCATAATAATATAAATGAAACAGAAAATAAGTACGATACTACTGGTTTCTAACAAAAAAAAAAGTATCATATACTTTTATTCACTTTATAAAATTATATCAATTCCAATATAAAAACCTATGAGTACGTATAAAATTTATCTCACTTAAATTTTAGAGCGCTCAACACAAAATGTTTTCCAATAATACTTATACTAAATAATAATATGCTTGATCAATTTTAATTTGAATTGTCTAGACACTATTATATTTCTGACGTGGCAATGTTTATGGTTAACCTAAATAAAGGGGAAAAAACATGCAACGAATTCAATCTTTTTAAATCATTATGTTTTTAAAAACAACATTTGAATGACACAAACAGCCCAGCCTTAGCTGCTTAGTCACCATATCACTTTTTTTCAATACGCACCGAAACTTTGGTAGCCACGTAGAGAACAAGCGCCACCAAGCTGAGATAAATACGCATGCGCTGTCCCCCAAATCGACGACCTAAATACTCAGGCATTGTGAACACCTAAGGAGAAGATATTGATCAAACATCAATGGGATAAGACTCTTTAGGTTTGGATTAATTTTGTAAGCATAAATCTACAAAAACTAAAAAAAAAAAACAAAAAAAACAAACAAACAAAAACCACTCTTCTGAGTCAGACCTGTGTTCTGATCGGAAAGTCTAGGGCGTATTTAAGGTAAGGTGAGTCATGTTTTAGTCCCAGCGTCGGGAAATCAGGAATAGGATCCTGACTGTTCTTGGCATACGCCATTCTGATGAGGTCGTTTGCGATCGCTTTCCTCGCCGCCTTCACTTTCGCCGGTTGTAAAGAGGCCTAATTACCCATTTAGTGCTAGGTGGACACAGAGGAGTGATGGATATTTGTCACGTCCCGGACTGGGATTCGAACCTAAAACCTCTCGAGTGATAGCCGACTTTCCTAGCAGATGAGCCACCGCTCCATGTTATCTACAGACCATACTATTTCCGATATTTGAAGCATTTTTGGATTAATGAAAACAAAAGTTAAAAAAAAAAAGATAATAATATGATAAAATGCATTTCTATTGCATTCAAGAAGATTCAGAGTATAACACTAAAGTTTCATTTCGTTTGGTTGACTTTACTACATTCTTATCATTTAAATTTACCACAATTTTTAAAACATCATCAAGTTCCGTTTTCAAAGTTGTCTCATTATTTCAATAAAAGGGTGGAGAGCAATTGGAGTACATCAATGAAACTACACACGAAATGTTACTAGATTATGTACCGCATTTTAAAAATGCATCTTGGGAATGTATGAACTTGACAACGTCAGGTCAAACTGTCTAAACAACGTTGTATTTTTTTTGTTTTGTTTATCGTTTCAACTATTGGGAGTATCATTGAGTGGTTTTTACTAACGTGCACAAGCTACTGAAACACTCATGTATTGAAATCAAGGAAACATTTAAAGATAAAGAATGTCTTGACACGTACAGTCAAATCTTGTGCTTACATCAAATTTCTTTAAGACCTGGTGTAAGCGGTTCAAAACTAAATTTAAAAAAAAAAAATGAAACAGCACAATCTTGCTATATGAATAGCGTGAGCAAATCACCTTATTGAAACCAACATGCTTAAAAAAAATGATACAATTCTATTTATACTACATGGTCTGGACAACAGAGAGGGCTACTCTTATACACTTACCTCTGAAGAGAGATAGATCGGCAGGAAAACCCATCCTAATAACAGGAGAAGCAGCACTGCCTGGAAACATAATGTAAAAGTTCAAAATAAAATTACCAGTCTCAAGAAGAAAAAAATAATAACATTAACAGACTAATTTGTATGAAATATATTAGCTAACCCGTTTCTGTTTTTTTTTTTTTTTTGTTTTTTTGTTTTTTTTTTTTACCATTTCGCACACAGATATTCACTGGAAAACGAAATTTAAGCACCAAACTTTCAATGCCATTTTCCCCTCGCACTCACAGTTTTAATCGCTTATGATTGTTAACATTTCCTCCTTTTTCCTCGTGTTAAACAAAAGACTAGTTTTAATACGAAAAAAAAATAATGCCCTCATTATGGACTACATATTTTCATGTTTCAGGGATTCGTGGGTTTTTAAAATAGCCCTGATCGCTTATTTATGGCCTAGTTCAATCATTAATAGATCAATTTATGTGCCAGTGGTATAAACGACGACTAAAACAACAACAGCAACAACAACAAAAGAAAAAAAAAACCTATAAAATTACAAAAGCAACAAGAAAACAATGACAGCAACAAAAAAATTTGAAAATTACAACAGCATAATAACAACGACAGCAACAATAACTGTAAAATCAACAACAATAAAAAAAAACAACACAATTTAATGGAGTTGTGTATTGAAATGTAACACTATTATTTGGATTTAAGAAATTTTGAAATAATAAAACCATCAACATCTGAAGCAACAACAGATCCACAAAAATGATGCCAACATTTCTTAGTTCATTTTGTAGTAAACAGCAGTAACAACACCTACAGTAATATTAATAACTCTTTTGAATACTCACATAGGAAATAGCAACAGCAACAGCAACAGCAACAAAAAGAATGAAAATAAAAATCATAAATATTTTTATCATGTATACACCAAACAACAGCACGGTCTCTGCACCAACAAAATCAATAACGAAATCAACAATGAGGAAATTATTTCATATTTGTGTTGTTTCCAACAGCAACTCCCAAAACAAAAATAGTAACCGGAAAAAAAAACAACCAAAAAAAAAAAAAAGCAACCAACCAAACTACAGCAGCAACGAAAAACAAAAAGAAAAAAAAACAACAAAAACTAATACAGGTGCTGTATTCATTAAAAAATTTGGAAATTTTAGGACAGTAATCTGCATCAGTAGCATGAAAGAATAGCAAGAAGACAAATCTGAAGATAAGGTACAAAAAAGGAAAAAAAATAAAAATAATCCACCACACACACAGACGCACAAATATAACACATACACACACTAAATAAACAAGGCAATCAATGCCACCAATAATTTTAAACAATTGCCCACACTAATCAGCTTACTAAGTGATTTTTACTGGCAAACATCAATATGTAGTATAAGTATCAAGTCTTAAATTACATGTGACAAACAATGAACCAGATAACTTTGGAAATTATAACAAGGAAAAAAATCATTTTTATATTTCTCTTAAGAGGGTCACCTTGCCATTAATGAATGACTCGATAAGTTGAAGTGAAAACTTAATTGTAAGCTGCTGCTGTTGTACAGCGAAAGACAGATTTTTCCCCCGTAACGATATCAACATTCATAGGCATCGAAAACCTTAATCTACATATTGACAATGCATAGTTACAGAAGAAAAGATCAGTCATTTGTTTTATCAAAGTACTCAAACTATTTTTGTTCTTCATCTAAAAAAAAAAAACCTTGTTCAGGCACAATTAAACAACATTAAAAAAATAATAATAAAGTGAGCCGCACGCTTAATCCAAGCATCAGGGAACCAGCAGTGGGGTCCAGTTTGTTCTTGGCATACGGCTTTATGAAGTAGTTTGCCAGTGCTTTCCTCGCCGCCTTTACTTTCGCCGGGTCTTCAGAGACCTAGCTATGCATTTTTAGTGCTGGGTGAACACAGGGGAGCAAAGGAAAATGGACTTGGCCCGGACTGGCATTCGAACCTCGGACCTCTGATTGGTAGCCAACCACCCTACCAGATGAGCCACCGCTCCCCCAAGCAATAATTACAGCCCAGTAAAAGGGCGTATTGAAATGTCGACACTGTACTTATAAGGGAGCATTCATTAAAAAAAAAAAACGACAGTTAAGAAGAAAACCCAATAATAATCACAATAATGTAGATGATGATGATGTTGATGGTGATGATGATGATGATGATGTCGACAATAATGATGACTACAATAATGAAGATGATAATAATAATGATAATAATAATAATAATAATAATAATAATAATAATAATAATAATAATAATGATAATAATAATAATAATGATAAACATAATGATAATTATAATAAAAACAACAGTAACAATAATTGTAATATCAACAACAATAACAACAACAACAACGACAATAATAACAATAACAACTACCACAACAGTAATAAAAACTAACAAAAAAAAATGAGGATGATGT
>BLXT01006265.1:26005-39472 GCA_019648995.1 Plakobranchus ocellatus | reverse complement strand
CCCCCCCCCCAAAAAAAAAAAAAAAAAAAAGAAAAAATAAAAAATAAATAACTACAACAAAAACGAAAACTATATCCGTTTGCTAGAGCGGATAGAGAGTCGGCAGCTGCTGTAACCTCAATCAATACGATCTTAAATTGCCTAGAATCGTAATACGGATTGCTAGCAGAGTGACCGTCTTTCCTAAACCACCGTTTAGTGAGGTTAGGATGAGCTTTGTCTCGTTATTTTGTCTACATTTCAGAAATAGCAAATTGGCAGGTTGGGACATAAAACCATCAAATCATTCCCATAAAAAAAAGCCTCATTTGAAAAACAAATTTCCATTTTTAATGTCCCCAAATATTAATAGGTTACGTAAAATAATAGTAATGTTTTCAATTCTTTCGCTGCGTTTTCTCTTTCTTTCTTTTCTTTTTTGTTCTGAGTTCTGGCTCCAAATAGGCTCGTGGTGTTATCGCGACACATCCTGGAAACATGCAATTTACAAAAGGGGAAAGCTCACCAAATTTTTTCAAAAGAAGATTGAAATGTGAATAACTTTCTTATATCTTTAAATGTTAATATTATACATCTTTGGGTTTCATTTTACGCTACAACAGGGCGGATTTTAAGTGTCATTGCCTTGCTTTTTGAATATGGACTTCCACCTATTTTTTCTTGTTGTTGTTGTTAAAGGAGATTTTTGGCCTAAGGGATACCTGAACCCTGCACTCATCATCTGCCACGGGGTTCAAGCCCATCACTGTGCGTAGTCTGACAGAGGCCTAAAGGCCTGATATCATTAACTTATGATCTGTTTCTCTCTCTCCCCCTTTTCCCCTCTCGCTCTCTCTATCTATCTCTCTCTCTATGTATATACATATATATAACCTCTACGTGTATCTTCTTTCAACTTGTTTCTCTAAAAACAAATTACGTTTTTTGGTTTCTCTTTAGAGACCCTGACCCCTATCCCTAACTCTAACTTTAACCCTACCCTATCCCTTACCCTAACCTTAACCCTGACCCTAACTCTAAATCTTACCCTAACCCCAACACTGACCCTAACCCTAACCCTAACACTGACCCTAACCCTAACACCAACCCTAACCCTAACCTGAACCCGAACTCTAACCTTAACCAACCCCTACCCTTCCCTAAACCTAACCTTAATCTTAACCCGAACCCTAAACCTAACCCTAGCCCTAACCTTAACCCTAACCCTAACAATAACCCTAAACTAACATTAACCCTAACCATAACCCTAACCCTACCTTACCCTCACCCTAACCCTAACCCTAACTCTAACTCTAACCCTAATCCTAACTCTAAAGCTAATCCTAACCCTAACCATAACCATAATCATAACCATAACCATAACCCTAACCCTAACTCTAACCCTAACTCTAACCCAAATCCTAACTCTAAAGCTAACCCTAACCATAACAATACATTAACCCTAACCCTAACCCTAACCCTAACTCTAACACCAACCCTAACCCTGACCCGAACCCTAACTCTAACCTTAACCCAACCAATACCCTTTCCCCAACCATAACCCTAACCCTAATCTTAACCTGAACCCTAAACCTAACCCTAGCCCTAACCCTAACCCTAACCATAACCCTAAACTAACATTAACCCTAACCATAACTCTAACCCTAACTTTACCCTCACCCTAACGCTAACTCTAAACCTAACATGAAATTCACCCTAACCCTAACACTGACCCCAACCTTAACCCTAACCCTAACCATAACCCTAACCCTAACCCTTACCCTAATCCTAAAACTGACGACAACTTTAACCTTAACCTTACCCTAACCTAAACTCTTATCCTAGAACTAACAATAACCTAACCGTAACCCTAACCCTGATATTAACCCTAATCCTAAATCTAATACAAACTCTAATCCTAACTCTAATCCTGTCCTTAACTCAAACCAGGACTACTCCCAGGATTAGAGTAAGTTTGAGGATTCCGATAAGGGTTGGGGTTAATGTTGCGGTTACTGTTATGGGAGGTTTAAGGTAAGGGTTTGGTTTAAGATTAGGGTGAGGGGTTATGGACAAGGTTAGGGTTAAGGTTAGAGTGAGGTTAGGGTTGTGTTAGAGTAAATGTTGGGGTTAGGGATAGGGTTAAGGCTATGGTTAGAGTTAGAGTTATGGTTACTGTTAGGGTTAGGGTTTGGGTTTGGGATAGGCTTAGGGTTAGGGTTAGGGTTTGGGTTAGGGTTAGGGCTATGGTTAGTGTGAGGTTAGTTGAATAAGTGTAAGGGTTGCGGTTGGGATGCGTGTTAGGGTTAGGGTCAGGTTGAGGGTTAGGGTTAGGGTTAGGCTTAGGGTTTGGGTTGGAGTTATGGTTAGGGTTAATTTTAGGATTTGGGTTAGGGTTAAGTTATGGTTAGTGTAAGGGTAATGTTAGGGTTGGGGTTAGGGCTTTGATTAGGGTTAGGGTTAGGGTCAGGGTAAGGGTTGAGGTTCGGGCACGGGTTAGGGGTAGAATTAGTTAAATGGTAAAGGTTAGCGTTGAGGATAGGGTTAGCGTTAGGTTTAGGGTTATGGACTGAGTTAGAGTTACAGTCAGGATTAGGGTCAGGGTTAGGCTTAGAGTAAGGGTTATGGTTTAAGTTTGGGTTTGGATTAGTGTTAAGATTAGGGTTAGGATAAAGTATAGGGTAGGGGTAGCGTTAGGGTAAGGGTAAGGGTTAGGGTTAGGGTTATAGACTGGGTTAGGATAAAGGTTAGGGTCAGGGTTAGGCTTAGAGTAAGGGTTAGGGTGGGTTTGGGGATAGGGTTAGGGTTAGGGTTAGGCCTGCGGTTAGGGTTAGGGATAAGGCTGCGGTTAGGCTTAGTTTAATGTTAGGGCTAGGGTTAGGATTAGGATTAGGGTTAAGGCAAGAGTTAGGATAAGGGTAGGGTTAGGGTTAGGGTTAGGGTCAGGGTTAGGGTTAGGGTTTGGGTTTGGGTTAGGGTTTGTGTTAGGGTTAGGGTTAAAGTTAGAATTAGGGTTAAGGTTAGGATTAGGATTACGGTTAGGGTTAGGGTTAGGGCACGAATTAGAGTTAGGGGAAGGTAAGGGTTAGGGTTAGCTTTTGGGTTAGGATTAGGGTTAGGGTCAGGGTAAGGATTATGTTAGAGTAACATTTAGGGATAGGATTAGGATTGCGGTTAGGGTACCAGTTAGGGTTATATTTAGGATAAGGATGAGGGTAAGGGTAAGGATTAGGGTTTAGGTTGGGGAATGGGTTAGTGTTAGGGTCAGGTTAAGGCTTAGGTTTAGGATTAGGGTTTAGGGTTAGGATATTGGGTTGGGGTTAGGGTTAAAGATAGTGTTAGGGTTTTGGTTAGAGTTAGGATTTCGGTTAGGGTTAGGGTTAGGGTGCAGATATACTGGATCCGTCAGTCTACTGCCTGCAAATTGAAGACAACTGACGGATTCAAAATTGTAATTATACTGCGTCCGTCATTTGTTGTCTTCAGTTAAGCAAGCGTGCAACGAGGCACTGGCCTCATTTGACAAAATGGTGCTTTCAAAGAAGCAGAAGTTGGCATTATTGTTGTATTTGCGTAGAAGAAACTGCAGAAAACGACGATCAATATCAATTCATCCCATAAATAAATTAAGAAAGGTTTGTGGTGAATATCACCACTTAATGCCCCAGTTGCGACAAGACACTCAAACAATAAAATCATCATAAACCACCAAAACAACTTGGATGTTTTTGCCTACCTTCAGATTCAATTTCCTCAGCCACATCCTTCCACAGTTTTCCAACAACACCTCTGTTGCTATACATCTTGTCACTTTTATCATATAATGTAGGCCGAGATTCAACTGCGTTGATGAGGGCTTCTTCTTTATTTGGTGGAAATAAAGCCATTTCTTGAAAAGTAAGCGTATAATAAAAAAAAAAAATAGATCTAACCAGAACTTATTTAATTGCGTGGAAAAATATTAAACTGTGTAAATTTACTGGCACCGTATGTATAGTGGTAAAGTTGGAATGAAACTGAAATCTAGAAATAGGTAATCCTTGATACACAAAACAAGCGTGAATTGTGCACTGTTGGTAAAAGTGAACGTTAATTTAAAAAAAATTTTTTTTTTAAATTACGCAAAAAATCTTAAATTCTTTGCACCTGGTGGTTTTCGCGTGCGCTGAAATCAAATTTAGGCTAAAAAAAAACAAAAAACAATAAAACGTATATTTTGATGTTATGGGTTTTATAAATTCACGCTCCGCTTGACGCTATGCGTCATTACCGCTCAGGTTTCATCCGTCTTGAAGGAAAGAATGCAGCATGCACCACTTCAATCCGGCTGTCCTCGAACAGTTGTCTGCAAGCCGGAGTTAGTATGATCAGTCTATCCGTCACCTCTCTATTGTATTTGTAAGAAAGGCGTGCTCGGTCCTCGTCCTTCTTTATCCTTCCAACTGTTGCCTTCAAACCGGGCTTAGTATATCTTCAGCCTTAAGGTTAGGGTTAGGATTAGGGTTAGGTTTAGAGTTAGGGGCAGGGGTAGGGTTCGGGATAGGGTTAGAGTTAGTGTTACGGTTAGGGTTAGGGTTAGGGTTTGGGATGGGGTTAAGATTAGGGTTAGGGTTAGAGTTTTGAACAATTAATCTTCTCATTAAAAGAATTTAAGCACAAACTGAGCTGAAAACGTCGATAATGAGTAGGGGAAAGCCATTAAAAATCTCCAAAAATAGAGGCGCGAAGTAGGTCACGAAAAAATGAGCCTCAGCGCGGCGTTGCCACAGGTTGCTGTTTACTGAAATGTGGGACTCGCAGAGAAACACGTGCGAAATACAACCTGTGTGAGAAATTCACATAGATATCGCATGCAGAGTAGAGACAAAAGATTAGTGAAACCATATACTTTCGGAAAGCTAAGACTTGGTGTCATGTGATAAAAAGCATTGTTTTCGAGTGAGATAAATTTTATTTTTGTTTCCACCGGGTAAAACAAGATAAACAAGGGAAAAATCCAAATTCAATCACGAACAGCAATTCTCAAATCGACAAATCCTGCAGCGTGGCAGTGCTTCTCGCCAATACAAAAAAAAGGTGTTTTCAAAAAAGTTCAACAGATATTTTGACCCGAAGAAAAAACTTGAGAGAAAGAATGTATCTGAAACTATCGATGTCTTGCACCCAACAAACACACAGTTCAACCCAAGATTAGCTGTTCAAGTGCCTAGTCTGTAATAAAAACTGACAATAAGCTAGGCCTAGTCTCGTTGTACCTGTATAAGAATCAAAATAGCAAAATCTACTACTTGATTCGTGGCTTTACCAACATTACCAGACCTGCATGAATACAACACAGCTTCCCCCCCCCCGCCCTTTCCCAAATGATCCCTCTACCTCATTGCAGATTCATTTCAGGCCACACCACAAGGCGTGGTTGAACAAGTCTGTGCATCGAATGTCAGCTTGGACGCGATCTAAAACTTTCTTTGTCTCCCAGACTCATATCGGGGAAACATCTCACTTGGATATTTTTCAGACAAGTAACTAGCATTGTGAGACCAGTTACCTCCCTAAAGTGAGCGCACACACACACACACATCCAACAGTCTCTCTTCAAGGTTTTTCTTCTTTTTTAAGACCTTCGAAAATTCACAGCTCCTCATGGGATTCATTGGACCGTCAAGTCTAAGTGTAAAATCATTGTATCATGTAAGGTATTGATAAAGCGCCATACCACAGCACAGGTTTGTGAAAAATCACACACACATTGCAACTGTATCACACACACATACACACTCATTTTGCCCTGACGTAGGTCTACAGTTTTAATTAAAATATACGATTTTGCAAAAAGGCACAATGGAAACACACATTTGCCTAACCGCAAAGCGAGATTTCACCGAAATTTTTCAGAATTCGTGAGAAAATTAATCTATATAATTTAGATATAATAATAATGTTTTCGCCTAGATCTAGGTTCCTCTACTTATAATATGCAAGTATAGATTAGTGTTCAATCTCATTAAAAATATATATTTCAAATAATCATTACTAAAAATATAAATGAATACATTCAGACTTTCAAAATATAGATTGGTAGGTTAATGATCGGTATTTCTGAGTTTGGGTTTGAAAATACTCCGACTTCATGCTTTCTCTTTCTTTATAGGTAATGCTAGGTCGGGCATTGTTTTGCCGGCCATTGAGGGATCAACTCAGCTCGGTCGTGTGTAACAACAACAGAGTATGCTGTTGTAACAACTGGCGCCGAGGTCATGGCCCATTGGTTATTGTAAACATTAGATCACCAAGTCCAGGTGGGCCTATCATTGCATCATGTAATGTATGCATCAAACAAGCCAATCACAACAGGCCGTGCCGCAGGCCAGGGTTGAGAAAGACACAGGCACAAACAGTCGTGAAGTGTTCCCCACTCCTTGACTGTAGCCTATCGGAGGCAAAAAACGTCAACGCGTTTTACTGGCTCTTCTGAAACCGCTTGTGCCTGTTGTCATGTTCACTGATGACCATGCTCACTAAATATTAGCTTCATACAACTCTAATCATGATACCATAATAGGCGAGATATGCAAACACACTCATGTTCAACTTCTTATCAGATCGTCAGTAATTATGAACAGAATGGGCATGACTGTCTTCATAGCCGTAATATGACTTATAAGTTAGATTATTAAATAATATATATATTGTAGTGCACTAGCACTTGCTTTCTATGTAAGTCTCGTTTCTTAAAGTTTTTAAATTGTTCTGCTAATTATTTGGGTGAAGGAAGCAATTCATTATTCTCACTCTTTGCTAATTTCTTTGTTAAACTTTTGAAATTTTTATTTATTTGTTTATTTATTTATTTATTTATTTATTTATTTATTTATATTTTGGAGATGAATTGAAATTTTCTGAATATGGCATGATTTTGGTCTATGAAGTCTTGGATACCACTAAATATTTTAGCAAAAAAAGCCACTATAATAATAATAATAATAATCATGTTTGTTTTCAATGATCATGGGAAATTTTTTTTATTAGGGCCTAACTCAAACTTTTTCTTACTGGAGGTTTAATGTTTGCCTCTTTAATTTTTGCCTGGTTTTTTGTTCAGGATGATGACTATGTACCACGCTCATCTGTCTCTTGCAGTGATAGTGACAATTTCAAGTCTGTTTGTGGTAAGGTTTTAAAGTGAATGGAATTTTATGATGATTCCTGGGATAAATGTACATTGGAACTTAACCATTGAGCATTTTGGTCTTTACAAAATATATCTTGTGCTTTTTAAAGAATGAAACAGTTTAAAATCTTGCATGATTTCTAAAGGTTTGAAAATAAATACGGCAACTCATATAGTCATGATCTTTAAAAAGACATATATAATCAATATATATATATATATATATATATATATATATATATATATATATATATATATATATATATATAAAATAATGAAACAGTACCACTTAAGGCAGGGTCAACTAAATTTTAAAAAAAGTAGAAAATTGGAGGCAATCTTCTTTTGATCATGCAATGAGAGAAGGAAAATTGAAATATCTTAATGTTACAACTGAAATTCTTAAAAGAAGCTAAACAGAAGTGCAGCAGACATCATTAAGTCAAGAAAACAATGACGGAGGAAAATAAATTATTAGGAAAGGCAAATAAAATACAATTCCTGGAGAAAACAAAGGTTCAGATAGCCACTATTTGAGCCTTGGCAGGATCTTCTGAGCCACAAGTGCGTTATATCTTGCTGTCTCTGATGCTTTTTTTTTTTAAATTTATTTGCAATTCCCCCTGTCCCCTTTCCTCTCAAATGCTCTTTAGTGAAATGTCCATTTATGAGAAAACTTTAATTAGTTCAAGGAAGAAGGAGAAATTAAGCTGAATTTCTATCTTTGGTGCTTTATCTATGTGCTTTGTTTATCTTATTTTTTCAGTGACCATAATAGCAACTGTTGAATCAACTAAAACGACAGAAGAAATAAAACCCACTAATGTGAACGAAAGTCAGTATTAGTGATACTAAGCTCGTGACAAATTGCTTTTCAGAGTTTAGCAAGAATACATGTGTAAAAGATAATACTATATGATCATATCATGATATAATACTTTTAATTTTAATGCTTTGATTCTCCCTGAGTTTTTGTGCATTCAGAGGGGCATTGTATCAACTTTTAAATCTTGTTTTTTTTTTCTCCAAAAAATCTCTTCAGAAATGCAGCTGCAGGATTAAGTTATCTTAGAATATTCACCTTTAAGACTTTAGTTTCATTGCTCATTAAAATACAAACCTCTGTGTTTTTGTATGACTCAAAATAAAAACATTGAATAAACACATTTCAAATGCCTTGGGCAGTGATAGAGCTTTACTGATCGCATCTTATTATTTAACCGATATCGAAGTTGATGCACTTGTATAATATTTGAGAATAATAATGAATAGAATTTATCGACCTTTTTATTCTTAACTAGAGCCAAGCTCAAAGCGATTTATTTTTTATTTAAGTTTTTAGTGAAATGTTATCGTTATCAATTTAAAATAATAAATTTAACTTAATGCATGTACACTTTTTGTATCAAACCATGAAGGCTGAATTTTTTTTTTAACACCCTATCAACGTTTTTAAGTTAATCTTTATGATATTTAATATAAAGAAGATGGAACCAAAATATCATTTTGCAATGCATTTTCAATTGTATAATTTCATACTACTTGGATACATACAGAATACATCTTGAAATTACATGTACATGAAGTTGGTTATTTTTATCCTTGGGTTAAAGAGCCTACGTGACCTAAGCTTTAAGGCCCTACGCCTGACCAGGGTGCCAGTGACGGGGTTCGAACCCGCAAAAGAAAGATCCTTGCAGGTCTGAGGGCAGATTCGCTTGCCACTGAGCCACCTATGCCCCACCACATTTTGATGGTGCAGGCATTACAGAATCTTAACACCAACCTACTACTATGAGTACCATTGTTAAAAATTTTTAGCCTTTTTTTTGTGTCTGTAAATCAAGGTTTTCTATAATGAAATAAATGTTACCTTTATGTATGAATGTAAACAACATGTTCCCGTGTTTGTTTGTCTTGTTTTATACATTAAAATTAGAAAAATCTACCCTTTGCAACAATGTCTCTTTTGTTTTTGTTGCTTTTAAAAGGACAAAATTACACGCTCACATATACAGGCTATTTTCAAGCAAATCGTGCGCTCAGGCTAAAACTTTCATCAAAATTTTTATGTAACTTTCTCCCAAACTCCATAAAAGCGTTTCTATTTCTACATGTCTTTCTATCAAAATCTCTCTCTCTCTTTCTCTCTCTCTCTCTCTCTCTCTCTCTCTCTCTCTCTCTCTCTCTCTCCCTAATAATTGTGTAAAAGTGTCTCTAATACTAAATCTCTTTCTGTCAAAATTTCTCTCTCTCTCTCTCCCTAATTCTGTAAAAGTGTCTCTTTCTTGACATTTACATCTCTTTCTGTCAATACTTTTCTTTCTCTCGCTCTCTGTCTCTCTGTCTCTCTCTGTCTCTCTCTCTCTCTCTCTCTCTCACTCTCTCTCTCTCTCTTTCTTGCTCTACCTCTGTCAAAAGTACAGTTAAAATTTATCTTTCTCTCACTCCCTCAGTCTCTGTTTCTGTCTCTGCATCCCCCTCTGCCAAGTTCTCTCTCGTCGCTCTTTCTGTCTCTCCCTTTGTTAAAAGTAAGCTCGAAATATCTCTCTCTCTCTCTCTTTCTCTCATTCTCTCCCTCACTCCCTCACTCGTCTCTATGTCTGCCTCTCATTCTGTCAAAATGTCTCTTTTTCTTTCTCTGACTTGCTCTCTCACTCTTTCTCTCTCTCTTTCTGAGTCGCTCTCTCGCTCTCTCCCTCTCTCTCTCTCCGAGTCTCTCTTCCGCTCATTCTCTCCCTTAGTATTCTCTCGCTCTTTCTCTCTGAGTCTCTCTTTCTATCTCTCTCTCCTGCTTTTTCTCTTTAACTCTCTGAATCTCTGTCTTTCTCTCTGTATCCCTCTCTCTCTCTGAGTCTCCCTCTCTCTTGCTCTTCCTCTGTCAAAAGTTCACTCAAAATTTCTCTCTCCCTCTTTCGCCTTCTCTCTTTCACTCCCTTGAGTCTCTGTCTTTATCTCTGAATCTTTTTCTGTTAAATTTCTTTCTCTCACACACACACACACACACACTCTTTCTCTCCCTCTCTCTCTTGCTCTACCACTGTCAAAAGTATCATAAAAATTTGCTCTCTCTTTCTCTCACTCCATCACTCGGTCTTTCTCTTTCTCAGCATCTCTTTCTGTCAAAAGTTCTCTTTTTCTCTCGCTCTCTCTCGCTCTCTCTCTCTCTCTCTCTCTCTCTCTCTCTCTCTCTCGCTCACCCTCTCTGTCAAAAGTACACTCAAAATTTGTTTTTCACTTTCTCTCTCTCTCTTATTTTCTCTTCCTCCCATCTTTTTACTATTTTCTCTCTTTCCCTTCTCTCACGCACGAGCTTTATACCAATTGTATTGAAAAGGATGTCACTCGAATTAGTGAGTCCTAAATTCTTGATAGCATAGTTGACTTTTAATATCCTTTAGGCAATTTTCATTCTAGACCCTATTATGAAGTGTGGACCCGATGTGTAGATACAGTATTAAAATTACTGTATATCTCTAGATTCTACTAGTACTAGTAGTAAGTTAGATCAAATTTCTGTAATGCCTCTATCCCTAGGAAATACATAAACATAGGTGTCTATTTTAACGCCCTCTTTCCACCTCCCACAAAAAAGCCCATCGCTAAAAATGAGGCTAGGTAGACCCCAATAGGGGACTGCGTAGTCATGGTGTCTAGGTAGTCCCCTATTGGGGATCACCTAACCACCATGGCCACATAGTCCCCAATTGAAAGATAAACACAAAACAAACACATAATGTCTTGTCTTCCAAGTGAGATCTATTTAACTCTGTTGAAATAAAACATGTAATAGAAATGGAACATAATGTTACATAAAATTAGATACATATACCATTAAACAACGAATAACAAAGAAGACACTATAAAATACAAATGTATTTTATCAAATTTTACATGTCAATATACACGAACATTTTGTTCAGACAGCAAGTGATAACCATAAGGGAAACGCATTACACACTATAATTTAGTGGTAAGGTTCCCCTCAAAATAAGCATGACATTTTATCATCAATGAAACAAAATTTCAGAGATGAAATAACAATTTTAACTACACCGAAAGTTACAAACAGGGACGTATAACAGTGGCAGTCATAATTTATTAGATACATCAATCACACTCCAACATTTACCGCATTACAAACATCTTCTATTTTAATATGCATATTGACGTGGGGCAGAGCGAATAAACAAAAACAATCAAACCACTGTTTACAGAAGTCACAGTCTACCCATTTAATCGTCCCATTCACACAAGACTCCCTTGCAAGCTCTATGTCTCCACAAACACCACACAAATCACACGAATTAATAACAGCACTCTCTCCAACAACAGTATTTGTTGCCAACTTCTTTTGCTTGGCAAATCTGCTAAAGCGATCTTGGCCTTTCGGCCGACCTTTTGTTCTCACAGGTCCGAAATTTAAAGTAACAACAGTAGTCTCTTCATCAGGGACACCAACAACAGTTTTCTCTCCATCAGGGAAACCAACAACAGCACTCTCTCCATCACTCTGCATCAGGAACATTAACAACAGCTCTCTCTCTCTCCATCAGGGACATTAACAACAGCACTCTCTCCATCCATCAGGGATATTAACAACAGCACTCTCTCCATCACTCTGCATCAGGAACATTAACAACAGCTCTCTCTCCATCACTCTGCATCAGGAACATTAACAACAGCTCTCTCTCCATCCATCAGGGAAACCAACAACAGCACTCTCTCCATCACTCTGCATCAGGAACATTAACAACAGCTCTCTCTCTCTCTCCATCAGGGACATAAAAAAACAGCATCCTTTCCTTCGGGAACATCAACAACAGCGCTCTTGGAGTGTTGACATACTCCGGATACTCTCAGTTAGAAGTGATTTCTGTGATAGTTAAAAAAAAATTAAAGACAAACAAAGAATTGAAACAAGACGCGGTTTAGATCTTGGTAACATTCGGGTTAGTCAAGTGTTGAGAGCAAAGATGAACTTAGAATCTATATCTAGATCTAGTTCTTTTCAGTGTAAAGTTGGTAGATAGTGATGTACAATCTATGTTTCATGTATCATGTAGAATCTAGGTCTAGACTAGCGGTTACATGATACATAGAACATAGATTGTACATCACTATCTATCCTTTACAATAAAAAGGACTAGATCTAGATCTTGGTTCTACGTTCAACTTAGCTCTTGACACTTGACTTACCTGAATGTTACTTTTCTGTACACAAAACAATCTGCGTGCTTCAGATTTTTCAACCTCTGGTTGGCATAGCTGACCAGCTCGTTGCCCAGGCCTATTACAAGGCGCTCAAATAGTTTTTCTTTTCTTTTCTTTAACAGCTGTGTCAAAAAACAGAAGCTTTTAAAAGCTTGTCCAACAGTAATAACTAAATTCCTGTCATCCTCCACTGTATCCTCTGAGAGGCATTGGACCCACCTATTTAACCAATTTGCACTTCCTTACAAAAATTCAACTAAGGGTATAGAGATGTATACTCCTTTTTAAATAAACCAAACATTAATGACACAATTGTGGTCTACCTAGACATTTAAAAAAGTATTACAAATGCCAAGTTACGACCTATTCATACCACTGTATATATGTCGTCATAACGATGGTCGTAACTTAGGTCAAATGATTATTCAAGTGCAAGTCGTCATAACGCTGATCAAACGTTCAGAAATATTAGAGCGACAATTTATTTTTCTATATTTTTTCTATAACAACAAAAAACCAAACCAATAACATTTTGACTAATGATGAGAATAAGTGTCTTAGATATGGTATCCTTGACATTGTGGCCTGTATATATATATATATATATATATATATATATATATATATATATATATATATATATATATATATATATGTGTGTGTGTGTGTGTGTGTCTAACTATCTATCTATCTATCTCTTTCTGTCTCTTACGCCCTCAAAAGGCCCATATATTTTCCATTTTTCTCTCCTTCATCTTTTGCCTTTCTCTTTCTTAAGTCATCTTTTTTGCTTCTTTCTATCTTACCTAGAGAAAGATAAACATAGAGACAGACAGACAGAAAGACAAAGAAACAAGACTCAGAATCACGGGAATGAAGATAATAAGAGATAGACAGAGAAAAGGACGAAATTTATATGAAAGAAAAAAATGCGCATACATGCAACCGTCCATCCACTTCCAAATCTCTCCCGTGAACTCCTTACTAACCATCTATCCTCTATATTCTTTGTCCATCTTTTTATCTCTCTTCCACTTTCTCTCTCTCTCTCTCTCTCTCTTTCTCTCTCTCTCTCTCTCTCTCTTTCTCTCTCTCTCTCTCTC
>BLXT01006264.1:9321-20500 GCA_019648995.1 Plakobranchus ocellatus | reverse complement strand
GCAGTCGTTTGTTGTACCCTGTGTGTGATGTTGTACCCCCTTGTATTCTAACATTTTGGAGGGGACACCCGGGTAAAATCCCGCCGACTTGCAGCTCCATTCAGCCCGTGTCACCACGGGGTCTGAACTTCAAATCACTTCACACACACACACCAAACATTCAACCCTACACAGCTAACATGAAAACATGACTACACCAGTCCCAACATTACCCCCATCCCAACACAGGCACTTTTTTATTTTCATATTTCATATTTCATCTGCTTTGTTCCATTATAAATTTTTATAATTTGAAAGTGTGCTCATTTTAGTGCTTCTTTGGAATTATTAACCAATAGAAATTTAAAAAAAAAATTCTTTCACATTTTAGATTCGCACACTCGTGGATCCTCAGACCAACTGCATCATGCCATACTGCCCCAATGGTCGGTTTGTACACATCCCTCCTCCATACCCAGACTCTAACTGGGACAATGATTTTGGTCGCCCATGGTGGAGAGATGATGCATACTTGGTCGGTATCTTGTCTCAGAAAACTCGCCTCATCAAGATTATCAACACTCTCACTTCACAGGATCAAGTCATTGAGGTGAAATATTTATATGAGATCGTCATCTTTTTCTTTCTTTGGGAGATATTCACTGACAGCTACACGTGTTTTTGTCATGAGACTAGTCTTAAATGATTTGGATGTTACATTTATCACTTTTGAAAAAAAAAGAGTTTAAAAAATTTAGTTTTTTGCTTCTATTAAGTGCTTTTTTCCACAAAGTTAAAAATGTCATATCAAGACCAAAATATTTCCATCTGGTTTTCATCATTGCAAACCTTACAGAAAGAACTTTCAGGCTGTTTCAGTGGTTTAAAATGTTCAAAATGCAATTTTAAACTCATTCTGGCTGGTTCCAAAAAGATTCTACGTTTCAAATTCCACAAGACTTTCATTCAATTTTTAAATTTAAACTATAATATTTTTGCATAAGGTGATAGAAGTGTTGATTTCCCCCAAGTCGTCACACTTTTTTTTCTGAGTGACCTTTTGACACAGATTTAAAATGGAAAAAAGAATTCTTAAAAACTTAATTCCAGTGTCAACTACTAAAATACTAGTTTTCAATGTGAAGCTCAAAATAATTTAATTTTTTTGCTGAGAGAACAAAACATTTTTCCATGTGCCATTATTTCTGTGTTACTTGACTTGGAATAAAAAGTGTCCTTAAAGTTAAAAAGATTAATGAAACCCATTTTACCTGCTCACTTAATTGCCATGTTTCATCAGGAAGCTCTGTCTATGGCTAAATATATGTACTTAGACCACTACGTTGTTCAAACATCTCTATTTATATTACTGCAATTACGCCTGTACAACATACATGATTTCTTTTTCAAAATGTAGAACAAATAGAGTGACTGAAGAAGTCATATGACATTCCCTTAGTTTGAATAAGAATTTGATAGGTGGTTTTGTTGTTATATGCAGGATTTGGCAAACTATAGACGTCTTAAGTAGAAAAAAGGGAGAAAATGATAATGGTCCAGGATGAAAGAAAAATGATTCCAAAATCTGAATAATGCAAGACTACTTGTATTATACTCATTTTGACAACATTTTATAAAAAGCAAACGAAGCTAATATTTATGAACTTTTGCAAAGGATCGAACCATTGATCTTTGATTATTTCCTCTACCACCTTATTAATATTTCAAGCACAGTACATTAAAAAAAGCCAAGCCTTCATATAATTGTAATTTTTCAATATATATATATATTTAAACAAAAAAAAAAGAAACCTATTTTTGTTTGATTGGCCACATGATGTTATTTTTTTTTCAGGTGTGTTCTGAGGAAATTATGACAGAAATCCAGGACAGGTATATGAAATACAATGCTCATGCTGGAAGTTACACCTGCAAGTTTGAGGGCAAAAACCTGGACATGAGTAAAACCTTGCAAGAGAATGGGATTGATGATGAAGATGAGGAGTTTTACCAGCTGAGCATGAATGACGATACATATCTGCAGCCCATACACCTGTATTTCAATGATGATCTTACTGAAGCATAGAGAGGGTCTGTGAGCGAATAGTTAACCTGATATAGATATTCTTAAACTGTGGTTCTCCAGTGGCTTATAGTTTGAACAAGAAAAAATAAAGTATCCTTGGAACACTGTCATGCAAATTAATTGAATGCTAAAAAAACGCTCCTACTTAATGTGTTGAGGAATGGATCTACATGACTGACCTGAAATGAAAACCCCTTCTCTACAGAGGAAAAAAAAATATTTCTCATTGTGCAGAACTTTTTAGAGACACAATATACACTTTGTGAACATAAAGCAATAGATTAGTAGATTTTACTTCTTTATTTTAAGATTTTGATTTGAATTGTCATGTGAATCCACATCTCAATTCTATTTGGATGGCTGCAATACAAAGTGTCTTGATAAAAACAACATTTTTCATAAAAGGATAACTTAATTTAATTTGCATCTTGAGACGCAAGATAAGCATAAAAATTTCAACAGTAGGCTACATTTTTTTTATTTGAAAATATTAAATGCACCTTTCATAAACCAACGAGTTTTTTTTTAGACTAAAAGAAATAAATATTAATCGAGTTGAGTGAAACAAAAATGAGAAAAAGAAACCAGAAGATTTGTGAACTTTTCATTTCCTGTTATTATACCTAAAATAGAGTGCTGAGGTTTATTTTCATCTGTTGCCAATGTTAACAGCTTACAAGTCTTCTGAAGAGAATTCACTTCAGCTCAATTTGTTTAATAAAGTTATATTAATTATTTCAAGTGATTTTGGCCTAATGTTGGAAAAAGACGTATAAAAGTCAAGTTTTACCAAAGATATAATTTGGCTAAAAATTATTTAATTTACATTGTGAAAAAAAAAATCTATCCATAAATATATAAATGTACGTATGAGACATGTTTTGAAAATGGAATGCTGCTTGGCAATCTTGTGTATTAATTGTGATGTAAATATGATGATTGATAATAAAGACTTTTAAGATGTTGAAATTTTTGTGTCACTGGGCTGTTTCATACTTTTTTAAAAATTTTAGATTCTTCGTTTAAAAATAATTCACAAATTTATTGATTACAAAAAAAACATTCCACTGAATCTTTGCAGTTCAATAACAATTGAATTCATCATAAGCGAACCTTACAAACAAAAACAAGGCTGAATTTCCCGTTGCCTCTCCAAAATCTTAACATGCCAGAAAAGCTAGGGTTAATCAACTCATTTGGCACAGCTTCCTGTTTATTTATTTATCTCCATATGTGACCTTTTCATAGCAAACGAGTTGCTCCTCAGGAATCGCTTAACCAGGTATATGTATAATACAAAATATTTTTAGAAGCAGTGAAGATAACAGAAGAAAAAAGTTATGTACATTCTATACGAAAGTTTATCATTTATATATCTCTTAGAAAAATTTTGAATCAATATCACCAGCCATTTTGGTCCACTTTGCATTTTCGATCAACTGAGCAAATGCCAAACGATATACATTTCATTTCATTGGGTGAACACTCTGGTACACAAACAAAAGTTATAGAAAACAAACTCTACCATTCATTTCAAAATTTTTATTTTACTTTATTTTACTTTGATGAAAATTAACAAAATGGTTATCGATTCCAACTCAGTAGATTAATGTCCACATACTCTCAAAACAAATGTTACACATTTATTAGATATACTCAATTTTTTTCCTACACATCTTACATATAAAAGGAAATTGGATTGTAATATGCAAATGTTAAAACAAATCTGCAAGGTATGCAACTCTGTGCGACTTTTTAAGCTGAAAGTGCAATGCCCTACAAAACTTAACATTACTTCATAAGCCCAAACATAGCTCTAACGTTACAAAAAAATGAATTTTACAAAAAAAAAACTTCAATGAAGTCATTAACTTCAGTTTGAGACATCCAGGAATGAGCATCTAAATATTGAAGAATTTATCATGTAATAAATTTGATCATGTGTTTGAAAACAGGAAGCAAAAACATTGAGAGAATCACAGTTCATATATCCTGGGCTGTGTTAGCAGGAAGGCTTTGACTGGTAACTAAAATCCCTGACCAGACAGCCAAAGGAGTACAGATGTACTCAGATCTTTGTGTTTTGAAAATAAATATATATTCTAATTGTTTGGCCCTCATAAAACTCCATGTGTTATGATAATTTATGCTAGAAGGTTTTAATGGCTATATTGTTGAGGACGGTGCGGAAGAAGGCTTGATAATCTTATGTTGATTTTAGTACACAACAATAATTTTGTTTATTCCTTGTTAAGATTTGTTTTCTGGCCCAATTCTATTAATCTTGTGAAAGACGTATTAAGACTAGCCCTAATGATACAGATGTTGTATATACCACATTCTCTTTTTCAACAAAAATTACATTTTCAAGTTTGTTTTTATCAACTTCAAACATTCATCTCTTAGGGCAAACTCAACATATTGATGATGTTCGCTGCAAGCCACCAAGTGTGAAATAAGTCACTTTACAGAAGGAGCCAAAAAACAAAAAACGGCACAAAACAATCAAACTGAGGCTCGCTCAGAGTAAGATTACTCAATGGACAACTCTTCCTTATAATTTTAGTGATGCACAGAGCTTGTTCCAAGGTTGGAGCAAAAACAAGTGGCTAACTTTTGCAAGATACAATCTGATGCTTTCTATTTTTATTTCAACAAAACAGCTAAGTCCATGAACTGGCTGGCTCATTTCATTATAACAGTCTTTCATAAGTGCATTAATCACCTGTACTTTTCTTCATTTATTCATAGGGCCATTTTAAAAGCTTGACTGGAAACCCCAAACGCATTAACTACTACAATTGAATTTTCGTTTCCTGGTTTGCACCCAACACCTGAGATAGTTGTGTCCAGTTTCACAATACAACCTCACAAAATGCAATTTCAGGTTGCATCAATTAATTAAAATGTGCAAAATATGACTTGCAATTCATGAGGCGTTCAGAACAACGATCTCCATTCAATTTATGTAACTCTATTTCATGTAATTATCATCTATATTTGTTGCAAATAATCTCTGAATTTTCCTGCCCTGCACCTTTGCTTCATAAGTTAATTAGGTGAAGTTTTGGCAGCAGGGTGGTTAGTCATATCACCCTGAAATGTGCGGGAAATTTCAGATGCGAGATTCAGCCCAATGAGGATCAGAATATTGGGAATTGTCAAGTAAAAAGGCAACATTGCACACATTCTTGAACAGAGTGGGTTTTTTTTGTTTTTGTTTTTTNTAAGATAATATGCAATCCAGTAATATGATGATGAATGTTTCCTATCTTTCTTCCATTGTGCCATTGACATAAATGAGACCTGACGGGTTAAAAAGGCAGCGGCTGTATGATGCTTCAGTCTCGCCTCATACCAGTGCGCATATAGGCAAAGAGCAAATAAAATATAAAATAAAATAGAGGTCAATGGCACAATACTGATTAATGTCATAATTCACCGCAGTTAATGAAGATCTCACTGCAAACTTCAAAACAATCTTTAATTGCAACAAAACATTTAATAATGACGTACTTATCCCATTGCACTTGCAGAAATCCAAACACAAACAGGCAAAAACAAAAAAACATATGCAACATTTGGTTCATGTATAAGACTTCATGTTTTAGACAAATGTGACCAACCTGTGTGAAAAAGATGGTTTATCAGGAGCCCTCTGGCTGGATATAAAAAAAAGTATTTGAAAACAATGAAGATAACGAAAAAAAGACTTTTTTGCACATGATAAATAGCCATCTATTTAGACTAAATATCTGCAAAAAAAAAAATTCTTTTAATTTCTCCAGTCACTAAAATCTATTTTGCTTCATACCTCTATTGGGCGATTACCTATAAACCAGTCATTTCATATAAGCGGGTCACACCACAGCCCTTATTGTACTCACTGAATATTAATCACATATATACTAACAAAACAGTCGGAATATTTTTGGAAAAAGTCTTCATCATAAAGGGCATTAATGGAAACTTATTGACCCAAACAAAATAAACATTAGTTCTTATTGCTCGGCCCTGCTAAACTGTGCCTAAAAAGATGACAACACACACACACACATAAAAACTTTTAGATTACAATCATAGTCCGAGCTATTGGCAGAAAGAAAACTAGATCTCATATACAAATCAATTGACACCACCAAATTTACAGAGAGAGAAACAAAGTCAATAAATGCCAGTTATGACTTCCTGCTAAATTAAAAAAAAAACACTGATCAACAAACTATGAAAAAAAATTATGAAATTTCTCTTCATTAAACACACACACAAAAAAAAACCACACAGAGAAAGACAAAGGATTTCAGGAACAAATATTAAAATTCTAAATCCTATTTGTTTTAGCAACTTATTTCTCTTGGTTCAGAGCTTGGATGAACTCCTCCAGTTTATCCTGAATCTGCCGTACTTTCTCTGAAACAAAAGTTACATAAAAGGAAAAATTTTTCAATTAAAAAAAAAAAAAAATTGAGTACCAGAGAGAAATTAAAGATAAAAGTCTAATGATCGTTTTATTTAATTAAAAAAAGGGATTACTCTTACCCTTTCCCCTCCCTCCTCCCAATGAGGTTCAAAGACTTTACACCTTCATCCTCAGCAGGTACTATTATCAACACTACCAACTACCCTTCAGGTACCCACCTCACAGATTAGTGGATTTAGGAAAGTTATGCAAAGTGCCTTTCCCATGTATACATTGTTTTTGCAACACAGATTCAAATCCATAACATTCTCATCATGGATCCAACAACAACTACCAATGCCACTTTCTTTGAACAAAGACAATCCTATTTTCACTCTACCTAAATTGTCTTATCTTCAGAGCATTAACATATTACAAGTTAGGCACATGAATCTCTACATTTAAGAACTTCTTGCTCTAGATTTATTTTGTCAAACTCTGAAAAAAGGTGAAGATAGGTTACCCCAACACACAATAATGCACAAGCAGTTGTTATAAGTATCTCAGAACACCTGTATCATGCTCAATCTAATTGTAAGGAGTGACTTACTGAGTTCTTCTGCTAAGATGACTCTTCGTCCTGTGAAAAGATTCTGCAGAACTAATTTGTCTTCTCCAAGTTCATCCAGCACTTCTTTGATGATTCTTTCAAGGCGACGAGCTTGGACAAAAAAATAAAGGGAGAAAAAAAATTGAGCAGGACTAGATTTTTTTTAAAAATCAGTCAATGATATGGGCCCAAAACAGATATTTTAGATTTGAGTGGCTTGAAATGTTCGAAATCAAGGCCCAAAACAGGAGAATTTAAGTCTAGGATGCCTAAGATCAAGGCCCAAAACAGAGATTCTCCCTGATTTGGACCTTGAGATCAAGGCTCAAATCAGGGAGAATCCTAAGAAAACTATTATGTAAGCTGAATTAATCTAGTTTTTAACTGCTTTTTAAAAAAAAGGGTGGTGACTAAAAATTTAATTCTGAGCGCTCCGTACAATATAAAACACCAAATCTCTGCACTAAAGTAAATGATTTGTTCTTTTAAAATCAGCTACTTTTTTCAACCTTAATGGAGAGAAAAGTTATTAAGACATTACTATATGATGCTGTTCCAACATTTTGATAGAGTTGCCCCAGGATGAATTTTAACAGCTGCTACACTTTGAACAAGATAACACTTCAAGAACATGAGCTGCGCTATAGAAGTGCTTAGCTGATAAAATTTCAAATTTGAGTAAAAACGAGGCAAAGAGCTTATAGTGCTATAATGGTCCGAAAGTAAATGACAAAAGAGGTGCCTCAAAAAATAATTATCATTATAATGGAACTTGTACACAAATATAACAAACAGTGCAATTATGTATTTTGTCCACTTACACTGATGTAGACAGAAAAAAAAGGTACCTTCATTATTGACAACTTGTTGACGCAAAGCATTGCTTGTGACATGAAGCATTCTCTGTAGGCGCCAAAAGAGCACAACAGCATTGCAGTTCAACTGTGGAAACATTATGAAAAGAAAAAGCAATCAGAAAGCTGTGCTACACATTAAAAAAAAATTGCACATAAAAGACTTTTAATAACAGAGGGATGAAGGAAAAGATTAAAAAGTCTTGATACATCTGCTCACATGCAAAACAATGAAATAGAAAAAAAAAAATGCCACATCCTCAGCACTCTCTTTATCTGTAAAAACACTTTCACTTCATGTTTCTTCTTTTCTTCTTCCTCTGCATTGATTCTATTTGACTAGGCATGTTGAGGATTTGAAAAAAAAATGAATAAAAGCTTAACTTAAAATAACCTTGCTATATTATTTCCTTTTATTTTAGGCCTCATTAAGGAAAATATAGGTAAAAAGGATAGCAAAGCAAGAACAACTGAAAACATGGGGAAATTTCTTAGTCAGAGGATGAGCATGGCAGAAGAAAAGGACAGGCAAAAAATCAGACACTGAGAAATCACATACCTCCGTATCTTGAAAGCCCCTCTGGTAATAGTAAAATCCCTTTTTGCAGTCTGCTGCTTGCTGTACTGCTCTCTTGTAGAAATGACGACGGTAGATGTGGTACCATGTTTCTCGTATCTGAGTATTTAAATATGAAAGAAGGAAAAGAATAAAAATTTAGGTAGAGATTTTTTTATCATCAGTTCTTCTACCATAATGTTAGTCAAACTCTTAACTTACTCTTAAATAATATCATATGATTAAGCAAGAAAGTCTCCAAAATTTTTTTTATAAATACTCTAAAAACAGCTCAAGGAAAGAAGTCAGAAGGCTATTAAATTCATGATCAAATGCCTTGTGAAAGCATTAGCAGTCACGTATTTACACAAATGATGATATCCTTTAGCAGTCAACACGTCCTCCATTTTCTCTAAGCTGCATCTCCTTACCTTTTTCTTTGTCCCGCGACTTCAATAATATATGTCTGTTGATCTTATATTCCTTTGTAAACTCTATTCTTATGAATAGAACTGTGCCATGCTTGTGGATAACAACATCATCTATACTTCAGAATGCTCACTTTATCAAAGAATACTTTGTTACATTAATTTGCTTTTTTTTTCAGTACTGACAGGATATCAAGCGTTACTTTAGAAAAAAACATGCTTCTCATACTTGTACTGCCTGTAATTATTTTTTTCTTTTTTTGCTCTGGTCCAGGCCTGATGGCACTGCACCAAAATTGGTTCACTTAATATTTCAGGATTTATTTTTTTTCCTTTTTTAAATTTCAATTCATTTTGTAAGCTTTCAATGTTTCGATACTTGCTTTTGCATCAGCAATTCTTTTAATATCTATTTTGATCATCACTTTGAATAAAGCTTCCAGGAAAATATTTCTATTTTTTACAAGAGAATTATAGGTTTGGGTTAGTTTTTGTGTAGAGCCAGCGCACAACGCAGTGATCTCAGGCTTTCAGGCTCTTCTTCAGGCCAGGGCACCCATGGGGGGGGGGGGGGTCCAACTCATTAAAAAAGGGTCCCTGCAGATTTCAGGGTGGATTTGCTATCCACTGAGCCTCCAACATCTCAAGAATTACAGAGAAGTGTATTCTTCCCCAGTTTTAAACTCATGCAGTATTTAAACAAAAATAAAACAACTTTCTATTAAACTTAATCCAGTATCCTGATGTAACTCTAGAAATGGACAAGATTTTAATCTGTTTAAAAGCTGAGGCACATCTGAGTAAGACACAACTTGCTTTGCATAAAACAAGAGTAAACTGACCAATTCTCCATCCACTTCAACATTCTGATGCAGCAACTTTCGCCTGACGGTGGTTAGTTCGTCTGCCGCCAAGTGGGCCTTGTGCTCCTAGCAATAAATAATTCATAATTTCATTCAAGTGCATAAAGGGAGAAAGCTAGTCTCAGCAAGTAAACATGCATGCTTGATTAATCATTTCAGAAGGCTGAAAAATAACACCTCATTTAATGAAATTGATTGTTTTTCCTTAGCTTGACTAGATCTATTATTACTTCCAGTGCCTTATTTATTACTTTTTGCCCCTCTTGAACAACACAAAACAGGATTATGAAAAAAAGAACAAGACATCGATCCAGTCTGAACTGAAGAGGTCCTACAATTTTGCTCTGACAGTATATCATATATTCCATCAACTGAATTGATTTTGCACTTGTTCCTGAGCCCATTAAGTTCTTTTGGTGATCTGAAGCTTCATGCATTGGATCACCACTGGATGATATTTGAATCCACAACAGAATTTCCTCACAGATTTCAGGGCAAATTTGATAACCGTAGCACAATTTATGCTCCCAATTACTTTTTTGTGTAAATAAGAAACACCTGCTCTTAATACAGAAGTATCAAGAATCTTTAAAGAAAAGATTATTGTTATGACAGGATAAGGGTGGGAAATCAAAAGATTCAAAGAAAGATCATGACTGAGTCAATGCTTCCAGCAAGATTTATTACTACTTCAAAAGATCAATTGATCGATCAAGCCGACTTACTGGATCTGACGAAAGGAACTTCTCCAGCTCATTCTTGACACTCAAGACACGCACATGGTCCTCAGAGCGGCGAGACCACTTGAGCCACTGACTGATGACACCAAGGCCCTTCATGGTTTCAAGTTCTTTCTCTGCTAAACAAAAGTGTAAAAATTAACATGATATTTTGCACATTTTTAAAATCCATTTCTTTTTTAAAAAATTATTATAAGATGAACAAATCCTTTTTATTTTCATTAAACTATATTGCCTGCATTCAGAGCATTTTACTTACCAGTATTTGAGATGTAAAAAATTGTTGAATAAAAAAAAAAAAAACAAAAAAAAAACAAAAAAACCCAGAAATTTAAGGAAAAAAAAGAACAGTTGAGAAAGTGGTATCAATTTAGTTTTAGTCACCCAGTCATCAGTAAATCAATGCATAGCTATCTCACTAGGTGAGTGTAGATGAAGTTCTAACTGATGCAAGGAAAGGACAATGATGGTGGCATCACAGGATTATTACTCTACTCTAATCAAGGTATACCTGTTCGAAGTCAATCCTCCCCAAACCGGGTCTATGAGAGCAAAGAATACTCTGATCTCTCATATCTTCTTTAAAATTCCATTTTTTTTTCAGGTCTGCAGACATCACACTGTTAAACAAGATTGTTTATTCATGATAGCAAAAAATTAACCT
>BLXT01006262.1:140535-161810 GCA_019648995.1 Plakobranchus ocellatus | reverse complement strand
CCCCCTCCCTCTTTAAATTCACCATACTTGCTTGAGGTTATGTTATCAGTGCCATAAAGTTTTGCATTTCAAAGCAATAGTGTTCAAATATAGCCATACAGCCACACATGTTTTTTTTTTAAATAATTTTGCATTAAACCTGAATATTTTATGTAATGGCCTCTTTCAATAGGGAGTTTGACAATATCTGTGGTGAATTAAAATAATGTTCATGCATGACAATTCTACGTATCCTCAAAAAATTTCCGAGGCACATAAATACATAGAGTGTGGCTCTGTTGTGTTAAAAAATTCTGTGAACCACTCAATGTGCAATCATGGAATGAGAAAATCTCTCAACATTCATCCCTCTGATGATGACAAGGCTTTTTTAAACTCAAGTCAGTTTTATTAAAGTGATAATTTCCTAATGATCGTTCCATAATTATCTGTATTGCTTCCAGAGCTCTTGATGGAGGCTGTGGCAATAGATTAGCATGCTGGCTCTGAAATCTGCAGTGGTAACTTTCAAGTTCCCTGATGAAACCCATTTTTTCATTTGATGGCCAGAAGTCTGAAAACATGAGGTAGTAGACAATTGAAACCTTATGTCATACTTGAATAATAATGTTATGCTTTATGTAATCAATGAACAAAAGTCACAAGAAGGATAAGCAAACAGAGGATTTGATTTTCTGATTGCAAAGTATTATCTATGTATCCTTTTTTTATCTTATTATTTGACTTTTTAATTGAAAATGGTATTGTGGGTCAGCCAGATTTTTTTTGCAACTTTTTTTTTTCTGAACCCTAGTTTTGGCTAGGCACTAGGGGATAGCATAGGCTAGCTTTTATGCTTTGGATGGGATTTTGTATTTTTGACATATACCCGGTCTGCAACAAGCTGATCTCAGGCTTTTATGCCACAGGATGTTGATGACAGGCTCAAATTCAAGACAGAGTGATCCCTACAGATCACATAGCGGGTTTGTAAATCATTGTGTCACTATGGCCCCTCAGAATGGAATGTTCAAAACCTTGAGTTAGTCTCGATTGTAACAATGCTATTCTTTTCAATAAAATTGCACCCTTTTTCTTCCTTATTTTGGAAACAACAGACATTGAACATGTTGGAGAGCGCTTAAATACGTTGGAAGTGTGCTCCTTGTGCAAGTCAGTAACGACACATGTCGTTTCATTGCAATGTGGAATTTTTTAATGGATTTTCACTCTTTTACAAAAGCACCTTAATCAATATCTAAGCAAATCCATGCCTGGAAAACCATACAAATATACTACATTTCTACTCCATTGATCTAAGCATCAACTTGTTTTTGTCCATACAATTAAGTTTTAAAGATTCATTTCAAAGACATTTACATGAACAAATTTTTGGCTTAAACACTAACCTTAAAAGAGGCTGAACGCCTCAACTTTGATCGCCTTTAGCTTGGACACAATGAGAAAAATGTTGAATTTTTGTCCACGTATCGATACAAGGCGTTGAAAGACAGTGTTATATAAATTAAAAAATCCAGCATCGTCTCAATTTGAGGGTTAGTTTCATTGTAATAAAGCCATCTTTGAGTAAAATTTGGCCCTTTTTCTTTCTTGTTTTGGAAACGGTTGGCATTGGCCATATCCGAAGATGCTAAAATCCAAGGCAAAAATGCTTTTTTATCAATAACAAAGCTTTTTTTTTGTGGAAATCAATAAAAATAAAACCCCAAAAAACAAGAAGTAAGCATTGAAATCCTATCGCTTTATGACGATGGTGAATTTTTAGCTCTTTTTCATCTTTTATAGAAGCGTTTCCATAAATATCTGAGCAAACCCAAGCCTGTAACACCATTCAGTGATGTTATACTTGTTCTTTACTCCATGGCCCAAATATTTGATTGTTCGTCTTAATGCATTTCAATGTTTTGATTTGATTTCAAAATCCTTTACACACGCAAACTTGCCATTTTATCTTGAAAATCCAGACCATAAGCTCGTTGCAAGCCTTAATTTTGTTTGCCTTCGGGCTCAGCTTCAACCAAAACAATGTTAAATTTTCTTTCACATATCGATAAAGAAAGATTAAAATACAGTATTTAATACCTCAAATTGCTTGCTACAATTTCAGCTCGTGACTAAATTTTGATCAAAGTAAAACCTATTTTTTGTAGACTTTTGCGCATTTTCTTACCCATTTTGAAAACGCCAAGCACTGGAGTCATTGGAAGGCAGTAAAATACATCAGGAATGTGGTGTTCAATGTTAGTGAAGCTTTTCCGATCCAGGAGAATAAAAAAGAAATGCAATCTTTGTGAAAGAAATGAGAAAAAAAAATTAGTAAGCTGCTGCAACACTCCAACTGGGGACTCTTTTTTTTCCTATTATTTTTTTAACCAAGTGTCAAAAATGTACTGAGTCAATACAATTTTTTTTGCACGCTTTTTCCAGTAATGTCCAATGGCACCAGTGACGAAATTTCCTTCTTTTTTATTTCCTTCTGAATCAGATCCAGCTTTGGAAAGGGAGTCAACAATCAATTTTGTGGTGAGAAATAGCCCGAAATTGTGATTTTCAATCCTTGGAATCCGTAGCAGACAGCTTCAAATCTTCTACAAGAGGGTAACAATTTTTCCTACATAAGGATAGAGTATGGTTGAAAGACACTATAAAATAACCCAAATGGCTATTTTTTTCAGTAAAATTGCTCTCTTTTTCTTCCTTATTTTGGAAACGGCAGACATTGGACATGTCAGAAAGAGCTAAAATACGATGGAAATGTGCTTTTCATTGAAAACAAAGGTTTCCTTGTGCAAGTCAGAAACAACAAAGGGCAAAAGCGCAAGACCTAAGCATCAAAATCTTATCGTTTCATTGCGACGTTGAATTTTTAATGGATTATCGGTCTTTCACAGATGCACCTTAGTCAATATCTGAGCAAATGCAAGTCTGGAAAACTGTACAAATATATTACATGTCTTCTCTATTTCATGGTCAAAGGAACAACTTGTTTTTGTTTCATTTTGAAGTCATTTACATGAACAAAATTGGCAAATTTTAGCTTAAACACTAGCCTATAAAGAGGTTGAAAGCCTTAACTTTGATTGCCTTTAGCTTGGACGCAATAGAAAAAATGTTAAATTTTTGTCTACCTATTGATAGAAGTAGGTCAAAGGAAATAGTTATATAGATTCAAATATCCAGCAACATCTCACTTTGAGGGCTAGTTTTGATCATCATAAAGCCAATTTTTAGTAAAATTTCGCTCTTTATCTTTCTTATTTTGGTAACGGCTGACATTGGCCATGTTGGAAGACGGTAAAAACATTGCCAAAATGCTTTTCATTGTCAGCAAAGGTTTCTTTCTGAACTCAATAATGATGGAAGCAAAAAAATCAAGAAGTGAGCATCGAAATTCTATAGCTTAACAACGATGGTAAATTTTTTAGCACTTTTTCCTTTCTTACGGAGCCGTTTCCATAAAAAACTTAAGCAAACACATGCCTATCACACCGTTCACTGAAATTATACTTGTACTCTTCTTCATGGCCGAAGTATTATTTTTCTATGCATTTGAATGTTTTTTTTTGTTTTTAAAATCTTTTACATGGGCAAACTCAGCATTTTCGCATTAAAATCCAGCCTAAAAGCTTGTGCAAGCCTTAATTTTGTCGCCTTCGGGCTCAGATTAAACCTGTACAATATTAAATTTTCTTTCATATATTGATAGAAAAAGATTGAAATACACTATTAAATATCTCAGATGGCTTCCTGCAACTTCAGCGTACGAGTAAATTTTGATCGTAGGAAAGCCTATTTTTCGTAGAATTAAACACATTTTCTTACCCTTTTTGAAAACGCCAGGCACTGGAGTCATCAAAAGACAGTAAAATACATTGGGAATGTGATTTTAAACGTGTGTGAAAATTCCATCCTAGAAAAGAAAAAAGAAATGTTATCTTTGTGAAAGAATTTAGAAAAAAAATAAGGGATAAGAGTCTGCTACTCTACAACTGGGGACACTTTTTTTTTTTCCTAATATCTAATCAACCAAGTGTAAAAAATGTACACTCTATGCAATTTTTTTTTGTTTGCTTTTTCCAGTAATGTCCAATAACACCAGTGACCAAATGTCCTTTTTTATTTCCTTCTGAATCAGATCCAGCTTTGGAAAGGGAGTCAACGATCAATTTTGTGGTGAGAAATAGCCCGAAATTGTGATTTTCAATCCTTGGAATCCGTAGCAGACAGCTTCAAATCTTCTACAAGAGGGTAACAATTTTTTTCCAATGTCGATAGAGTGTGGTTGAAAAACACTATAAAATAACCCAAATGGCCAGCAATGAGCTCAAACCCAGGAGTAAGTTTCAATTGTAAAAAAGCTATTTTTTTTTTTCAGTAAAATTGCGCACTTTTTCTTCCTTATTTTGGAAACTGAAGGCATTGGACATGTCGAAAAAAGCTAAAATTAGATGGGAGTGTGCTTTTCATTGAAAGCAAAGGTTTCCTTGTGCAAGTCAGTAACAACAGAGGGCAAAAGTGCAAGACCTAAGCATCAAAATCTTGTCGTTTCATTGCGACGTTGAATTTTTAAATGGATTATTGGTCTTTCACAGATGCACCTTAGTCAATATCTGAGCAAATGCAAGTCTGGAAAACTGTACAAATATATTTCATGTCTTCTCTATTTCATGGTCAAAGGAACAACTTGTTTTTGTTTCATTTTAAAGTCATTTACATGAACAAAATTGGCAAATTTTAGCTTAAACACTAGCCTATAAAGAGGTTGTTTTTAAAATCTTTTACATGGGCAAACTCAGCATTTTCGCATTAAAATCCAGCCTAAAAGTTTGTTGCAAGCCTTTATCCAGTAATGTCCATTGACATCAGTGACCATCTGTCCTTTTTTATTTCTTTTAAAGTCAGATTTAGCTTTGGAAATTAAGTCAGCCATCAATTTTGAGATGAGAAACACCCGGAAAAACATGATTGCAACCCTTGGAATCCATCGCAGCCAGCTTGAAATCTTCTACAAGAGGGTAACAATTGTTTCTAAATGTCAATAAGTAAAGTTGAAAGACACTTAAAAGTAACCCAAATGGCCAGCACTGACTCAAACCCGCGAGGTAGTTTCAATCATAAAAAACTATTTTCTTTTAAGTAAAATTGCGCCCTTTTTCTTCCTTATTTTGGAAATGCCTGACATTGGACATGTCAGAAAGAGCTAAAATGCGTTGGGAATGTGCTTTTCTAATGAAAGCAAAGGTTTTCTCGTACAAGTCGATCATGAAGGAGGTCAAAGTTGCAAGATCTAAGTATCAAAATTCTGTCATTTTATTGCAATGTGGAATTTTTTACTTTAAGAGATGCACCTTAGTCAATAACTAAGCAAGCGCAAGCCTGAGAAACCATACAAATATACTACATTTTTTCTCTGTTACATGAACAAAGCATCAACTTCTTTTTGTTCATGCAATTAAGTGTTTTTGTTTCATTCTGAAGTCATTTATATCAACAAATTCGGCAACCAAAAAAATATTGAATTTTTTTGTCTACGTAAAAAAAAAGTAGGTAAAAAAAAAAACCTGTTAAATGATACAAATATCCAGCAACAGCTCAATTTGAGATTTATTTTTGATTGTGAGGAAACCATTTTTGAAATAAATTTCGCTCTTTTTTTTTCTTTTTATGGAAAATGCTGGCATTGGCCAAGTCAGAAAATGCTAAGATATAATCGGGAAAATGCTTTTCATCGTAATTCAGTAAGGACAGAAGCCAAAAATGCATGAAGTAAGCATCAAAATCCTGTCACTTCGTGACAATGGCGAATATTTTATCGCTTTTATCTCTTTTACAGAAGCATTTCCATAAAAATCTGAGCAAACACAAGCCTACAACACCATTCACTGATGCTAAACTTGTACTTTACATCATGGCTCAAGTATTTTATTATTTGTCTATAAATTTTGATCGTAGAAAAGCCTTTTTTTTGGAGAATTTCACATACTTTTTTAACCTAATTTTGGAAAAGCCAGGAACTGGAGTCATCAGAGGGTAGTAAAATACATCAGAAAAATGGTTTTCAATGTTTATGAAACTTTTTCCACCAGGAGAAATTGAAGGAAACGTAAACTTTGCGAAAGAAATGAGAAAAAGAGAGTGGTAAATTTCTGCTACACTGCAACTGGGGACTCTTTTTTTCTTTTTCCTATGATCTATTAACCGAGTGTCTAAAATGTACTGACTTAATATGTTTGTGTACTCTTTTCTAGTATATCCAACGATAACAGGAACCAAATGTCCTTTTTATTTCCTTTTGAGTCAGTTCTAGCTTTGGAAAGGAAGTAAACCATCAATTTTGAGGTGAAAAATAGCCCGCAAACTGTTATTACAACCCTTGAAATCTATTGTAGTCAGCTTCAAATCTTCTACAAGAGGGTAACAGCTTTTTCTACATATCAATAGAGTAAGGTTGAAAGACACTGGAATAATCCAAGTGGCCAACACCAGCTCAAACCCACGAGCTTCGATCAAAACAAAGCTATTTTTTTCAGTAAAATTGCACCCTTTTTCTTCCTTAATTTAACAGCAGATGAAGGTAATGTTGGAAAGTGCTTAAATACATTGGGAATGTGCTTTTCTAATGAAAGCAAAGGTTTCTTTGTGCAAGTCAATAACAACCGTGGTCAAAAGTGCAAGAAGTAAGCATCAAAATCCTGTCGTTTCATTGCTGTGAAGAATCTTTTAATCGCTTTTCTCTCTTTGTCAATATCCAAGCAAATGCAAGCTTAAAAACCATACAATTATATACTGCATTTTTACACTATCAACTTGTTTTTTGTCGATACAATTAATTTTTTTTTGACATTTTGAAGTCATTTGCATGAGCAAAATCGGCAATTTTTGTCTAAAAGAGTTTGAAAGTCTCAACTTTGATCGCCTTTAGCTTTGACACAATGAGCAAAATGTTAAATTTTCGTCTAGGTACAATGGAAGTAGGTCGAAGGACACTGTAAAATAGATTAAAATATCCAGCAACATCTCAATTTGCAAGTTAGTTTTGATCGTAGCAAAATTTTTAGTAAAATTTCGCTGTTTTCTGTCTTATTTTGGAAATGCATGGCATTGGCCATGTTGAAAGACGCTAAAACACATTGCGTAAATGCTTTTTCAGCAAAGGTTCCTTTATGAAATTCAATAACGATGGAAGCCAAAAATGCAAGAAGTGAGCATTGAAATCTTTAGCTCAACGAGGATGGCAAATTTTTTACGGCTTTTTCCTCTCTTACGGAACTTTCCATAAAAATCTGAGCAAATACATGCCTATGACACTATTCTCTTGTGTTATATTTGTACTCTACTTCATGGCCGAAGTATTTGTTCTCTATGCCTTTGAATCTTTATATTTGATTTTAAAATCCTATACATGGGCAAACTCAGCATTTTCGCATTAAAATCCAGCCAAAAAGCTCGTTGCAGGCCTTAATTTTGATCTCCTTCTGACTCAGATTCAACCTAAACAATGTTTACTTTTCTTTCATGTAATGATAGAGAAAGATTGAATTACACTATTAAATACCTCTAATTGCTTGCTACAATTTCAGCTTGCCAGTAAATTTGGATCTTAGTAAAGCCTATTTTTTTGTACAATTGCGCACATCTTCTTACACTCTCTGGAAACGCCAGGCAGTGGACTCATTGGAAGACAGTAATATAGATGGCAATATGGTTTTCAATGTTTATGAAAATTCCTATCCAGAAAAAAAAAAATGTAATCTTTGTCAAAGAAATGAGAAAAAAAAAGGTAAGATTCTGCTATACCGCAAGTGGGGACTCTTTTTTTTTACCTATTATCTGTGTAACTAAGTGTAAAAAATGTACTGACTCAATACAATCTTTTTTGTACGGTTTTTCAAGTAATGTGAGATGACAACAGAGATCAAACATCCTTTTTCATTTTCCTTCTGAATCAGATCTAGCTTTGGAAAGGGAATCAGCCATCAATTTTGAGGTGAGAAATAGCCTGAAAATTGTGCTTTTCAACCCTTGGAATCCGTTGCAGTCAGCTTGAAATCTTCTACAAGAGGGTAACACCTTTTTCTACATATCGATAGAATAATGTTGAAAGACACTATTAAATAGCCCAATGGCCGGCATTGGCTCAAACCCACGAGTTAGTTTTGATTGTAACAATGTTGTTTTTTTTTTTCGGTAAAATCGTGCCCTTTTTCTTCCTTATTTTGGAAACAGACAGTTAACATGTTGGAGAACACTTAAATATGTTGGGAGTGTGCCTTTTGATGGAAGCAAAGGTTTCCTCGTGCAAGTCAGTAATGACAGAGGTCAAAAGTGCAAGAACTAAGCATTGAAATCCTGTCGTTTCATTGCGATTTGAAATTTTTTAATAGCTTTTCACTCTTTTCTGCAGATGCACCTTTGTCAATATCTAAGCAAACGCAAGCTTAAAAACCACACAATTATGTACTACGTTTTTACTCTATTTCATGATCAAAGCATCAACTTTTTTTTGTCGATACAATTACATTTTTTTGTTTCATTTTCAAGTATTTACATGAAAAAATCAGCATTTTGTGGCTGAAACACTAGCCTAAAAAGAGGTTGAAAGCCTCAACTTTGATCGCCTTTAGCTCAGACACAACCAGAAAAATGTTGAAAAATGTTATAATAAATTTCTACTCTATTTCAAGATCAAAGCATCAAATTCTTTTTGTCCCTACACTTAAGTGTTTTTTATTTGTAAAGGCAACTGTAGATAGAACAAGAGGTATAACAAATTAATTTTTATTTAGCTCAAGATTAGATGGAGAAACTAATTTTACCTCTTCAGTTACATTTAGTTAGTTAATACACTATTTTATCTTTTAAAATTTATACACCTGCCTTATCATAATTTAATTGAGTTATAAAACCGATTCTAAAATCAATGATTCAATCTATTCTAGACATCAAAAAGGGATTTGATTCCTCAGTCACTGATTTGTTACATGAGTATTGGGCAAGTGTAACGATTGCTGATGAGATCTCTATTCAATTTAGAAAGAAAAAAAAAAATTGGGCCAACATTTTTACTGAAAAAAAGGGTCTTTTTTAAAATTGCATCAAAACGATATAACAAGAGTTGCAATTTCGGACGAAAAAAAAGCAAGGTTTAATCTTGTTCAAATCTAGCATAAACTTCTTTATTTGTCGAGGAAGAAAGCTTATTGCACTTTAAGGATGATGCTTGTTACTCTGTTATATTCTGAGTGGGTGTAACAAAATGTTTATTTTTAGGTTTTCCCCAACTTTAAAGTAATTCTCAAATGTATAGACTAATGCCTTTTATAATACAATAAAATCAGTGGAGCTAGATTTGTTTTAGAATACAAATGCTAATACAAAAATGTTTACTGCAATATGGAAAGACAAAAAATCATATTTGTCTATTTCAGTTTGTGGAAACCCCATCGAAATAGTTGTTTTGAAAATTGATAGCTGAATCAGTGAAATAGTAAACAATTATCAGTAAATATCAATATTAATTATATAAATCAGTAATTGATGTTTGCTTATTTATTCCTTTTCATGACCTAAAAAAATGATGATTAAACTCGAACAAGTTAGAGCTAATCTTTTCATAATCTACGTTTTTAAAATATAGTGTTGAATAGCTTTGTACTGGAAAAAAAAAATGTTACCCAAAACAGAAACAGACCTTCCAACTTTCCGCTTTTGCCAGGAAAAATTCTGGTGAACGCCCATAAATGCCGTTTTCCGGGCTGCCGCGCTAAAATCCCGTTCAGTTATCCAGATGGGCGATGGAAAGGAAAAAAAATCTCTTTTTATCCTTTCGGTCCACCCGATATCAGCCGACGTGTACTCTGTACGTATTTAAATAGCATTGATCATTTTTAAAATCATTATCGATATTACCCAAGTATCCAATTTGTGGTCCCCTGCGGGGTTGATGACACGGTGCTACATTCAGGCATGCCAACATTGTGCTTTTGGCGTAATTTGTTACGCCAATGGGCAAAATTTTACACTTAAACTTTGTGGTTTCATTTCGTGCGATTTTCTTTCTATTTACTTAATACCAAAATGCTGTATCGATCAAAAGTTCATCCACAATTTTTTAAAAACCGTCGCAAAGTAGACCGGTGTAGTTTCTTTGATCTTAGACAGGCTTGCAAAGTGTTCCTCAATTAAGGGAAGCATCTATCCCCAATTTTTTTTTTTTTTTTGGGGGGGGAGGAGGGGGTGTCTTCAACTCCATAGGTCTTCGGCACTAGTGGTAAGGTAACCAAGAATTTAGGCTGCACTGCTTTAGTCATATAATAATTCACAGTCATGACAGCTAAAAAAATCCTTTGCCCCCCTTCCCCCTCCTTAACCTTACTTAATTAACCAAACAAGAGCTTAGATGCATGAAACACTTTCATTTTGCACTGATAAACAAACAGGTAAGCTATGATAATAATCATTTTAAAATCAAAATTGTGCATGATGCAGTCAGCCTAGAGTGATAACTACCATGTCGGCAATAGGTCAAAGAAATCAAAGGTTGGCTTTTGGGAGTTGCAGCCCGACACACTAAATAATTTGAGATGCCGACTATGTCTAGTTTTAACTTTGCATGAATGGTAATGTGCATACAAGGTGCCTAACATTTACCAAAAAAAAAAACAAAAAAGAAACTTAATACCGCATTTTCCATAATACATGTTGGCATGTATCTTATAAATAATAGCCAAGATGTTTTGTCCTAGATCGACTTTGAAAAATCCTATTAGATCTGCACACTGAGTGATAACTAGATCTAATGTACTGAAGGCTAGCCACCTTATCATCCAATCTCTCTCTTTCTCTCTTTGTATCTCTTGTCTTAAATTGCTCAGTTTTAAAAATGCATTTGTCCTCCTCTTTAGCTGTTAGCGTCGATATGGATATTTTTTTTTTCTTAGGTAGTGCTCTGATGTTCTCTTTGCCCAGTCTCTCTCTCCTTCTAGTTCCCCCCCCTCCCCCCACCACCACTCTCTCTCTCTCTCTCTTAATCAAGCAATAGCAGGACCCAGGACTATATCTATTTTTGTCCAACTCTTAATTTTTGATAATGGTTCTAGAGATCTTATTTAGACTTTAGTCTAGGCCTAGGCCTACACAAACTTAATTACATTGTAGGCCGACATGACTTGCATAGATCTGTGTAATTTTAAATAGATCAGTGTCACGTACATTTTTAGCGATATGATAAAAAATGTCTGTAAGGCTCGAAGAGTTATAATTATAGTAATCTTCAGTAGTGCTGTCATTACACACATTTGGAGCAAAAAGTTAATATTCAAATTAAGACCTTTCTTTGTATTCATATTGAAGAAATATATGGTCATATCGTGACAATTTTAACCAAACTTTGGCCTATATTATGATAATGATTTTTTTAAAAGTTTCTTTTTGTATAACTATAATTTGACTTTAATTCTGAGCGTTTCAAATCTCTGGTAGGGTTCCTCGAAATAAATAGAAAAAAATCATTTGTGGCTGTCAAACACAGTGGCTATTGAAATCTCTTGTTTTCCATTTGTTCTCCAAAACCTATGTTTCATTTTGTCTAGTTGTAAATTAACTTTACTTCTAAGGTTGCAATCGTAAAGTAGTAGAAGGACCATTGACACGCCTATAGCGTTTGGTTTTCCCTGGCAATAATATGATCAGTAATAGGAGACAGAATAGAATGCTGCTGTTGAAGTTAAAATATAGATTTTATGATTTATGGTTTAAAAAAAAAGCTCCATAGTCTATCAGGAGACAGATTTGCAATAGTGAAATGGTAAGTAAAACTGCCTTGAAATTTACTGGCGTATCTCTTGTGCAAAAAAAGGTTTGAGGGCCAATAAGTCTAAACAATTTAGTAGTGTATCTAGCATAAAAAAACCAATTTAATACAGAGCTGCTAGATTCATGTCAGGCACTAAAAATGTCAAGTGAGTCCAATGCTTGGTCCAAGCATAGGATAAACCAGGAGTAGGGTACTGATTTTTTCTTGGTATGACTTCGCTTTCTTGGCTGCATTTACTTTGGAGCTGTGACCGAGCAACAACAAAAAATTGTGTTGGCCCCAAATGGGATTTGAATGTCTGACCTCTCAGTTGATAGTCAACAGCCCAACCAGATGTGCCAGACACTAATCATTTAAAACCTTTACAAGCTGAGCTCTATCAATGATAAAGGATATTTTTTCTCAACCAGCAACAAAAAATCGGGGCAAAGCAGATTCTAGACCTTAGAATCCCACACCCGAAGTTTCTAACTGCTCTACAATCTCATGAAAGGAAACGAGTGATGAGGCGGATTGTGCAGGTGACAATAGCCTTGTCCTTAAACTCAGAAGGTAATAGAACTCAATATATGTCAATTTCCTCAATCGCTAGAGTGAGCATGTCATAGACTGTGCCTTACAACTTGTATAGATATTGACTCCATTGATTCACTAACGTCATAGTTTTCTCATAACAACCTCCTCCTCTTCTCCTTCCTCCTTCTTTTTCTCCCCATCATCATCATCATCATCATCATCATCATCATCATCATCATCATCATCATCATCATCATCATCATCATCATCTTCATGATCATCATCACCATTATAAATTATCATACTTTTTTATTTCTCAGCCAAATTTGTGTTCATTAACTTGTTCCCACGTTATTCTAATTGACTATTTTACTTTCTTCAGAGGCAACAGCAAATTTAAAAAAGATAATTGAAGTAAGGGCGCCGACAGCGATCCAAACTTTTTCAGCGGTAGTGTGGGAAAGAGAGAGAGAGAGAAAAAGAGATGGTCAAAGCCTTGTGGTCATACATCTGGTTCTCATTTGAAGTCCAGAGATATTGCAGAAGAGCTAGAAAGTGCTACCTTCATCTGATGAGCTGACAACTTGTCTGAGTCCAAATAGAGAAGTTAAGGGAAGGATAAGGGATAGAATTTATGTAAATTTCATACTTTGTTAAAACTGCAATGATATTTTAGGCCTGTTCAATGATGCCTTGTTTTAGAGTAACTCTTATTTTCTTACTTTTTGAACGATTCAAATGCATGTCGTGTTTGCCTACAGTATTCCATTTGGTTACTTTTTGATCATTTATGCTTCAATAATTACTTGAAAGCTTCATTGTTTTGCAGTACGTGAACTATAATGTTGTCTTGAAAGACTATGAGGTAGCACTAGGAGAAATGTAGCATAATGATATAGAAGGAAAAAGACATTTCATACAAAGATTGTCACAATCAGTGATAAAATCAGGAATACAATCAGGGATACAATTAGAAATACTATGAGCGAAACAATAAACAATAAAATCAGGAATTCAGTGAGAGGTAACGAGAGAGACAAGGAGGAATACACTGAGATATGCAATTAGAAATATATGAGGGACATAAAAGGTCAAAAGTTATCTTAGGGGGACAGAAGGGTAAGATAAAAAGCTGTCAAGTCATGACGTCAGGAATGCTATTTTTTTTTAGGTTTAGGCAGTTCATGATGATGACGATATTTTTAAAAAAATCTTTAGCCCTAGGTATTATATGTTTTTGATCAAAAGCTATAGTCCAATCTAGTTTTCCATTCTGCGTTATTTTTTCTATATTTTTTATCACACAAGATTTTTACCAATGGCTTTATTTCTCAGGTTCCAAACCATGAGATGACACACATGCTAACGAATTAGAGAAATTGATAGCTTTTAAAATAATTTATCTATATCTATGAAATTAATCTTTTGTCCCTATAAGCTTTCATAATTTACCTGTCTTTTAACAGGGTAAACTGCTTTTAAAATATCAACGACAACAACAGCAACAATAATGACAACAACAACAATAGGATTGGCTAGGAAAACATCCAAGAAAGTAGCAACAAAACACCGACTACGGCCAAGACAAAATTATTTTTAAAAAAACAGCATCGATTGAAAGAGAAAAAAAGAGAAACAAACAAACAAAATAATAAAGTCGAACTATACAAGATGTAGTGAACAGCATGCATTAGGTTCATCTGTTGCTGTCTGCAAGCAAAATAATTGAGATTATTATAAGTTTACTGCTTGCCTTTGTTGTATATTGCAAAGCATGCATATCTACATTGGTTCTCTTGGTGGCATGAGATCGAGCTGTTGTGTCAATTATCATACTAGTTAGTAGCGATAACTTTTGGGCTTATACAGAGTCTCGTCATTGCAGAACTGCACCAAATTGGTTTTTTTTTATGTCATTTTGATTCGGTTCTGATCCCGAACCATGTGGGTTGTGGATGATTCAGTGGCTAATAATTTGGCCTTGAAATCTACAGAAACCTTTCTGTTGGTTGGTTCAGCCTGACACGCTTGCACAGACTTGACAAGGGCCTTAAGGCCTGGAATTATCTTTAAGTAGGCGCGCATTTTGCGCTAACTGCTAGTACATCAAGTTTTGAGTGTGATCGTTGACCATCGTAAACATCCGCCAACATCATGCCCTTCCGGAGCATTAACAAAAGAGTTTGCACATTATAACTTCTCGAGCTTAACAACTGTGGTTTCATGCTTGTAATTTTTCACTGAGGGTGGGGTCTCATCAAATATGTAGCAAACAGTTGCGGAAATAAAAGCAAACAACCAGCCAACCAATAATTCATCAAATAACAAAATTTCCATACAACCTACCACCTGAAGCTCAATATACGGACCAACCAATCAAGCAAGCAAGGCAATGAATAGTTATTCAATTCTAAATGCATTATTAGATAATCATAAAACCAGTTAACTCATTTATCAACCCAATAATGAATGAATGAACCAGCCAAAAAGTATGATATGTTTTTTTTTAAAATTAGCTAATAACATAAAAATTCATAAATCAACATGGTAAAAAACCGATTACTCCAAAAATAAAAAAAATAAAAAAATTAAATAAAAACCCTACGCAACCAAACACTTTCCCCACCAACCAACCTATCAACCTATGTTGAGAAATAAGCCTTGTACTCAATGCAGAACCGTTAGTCTGACCCCTGATAAAGAGATAGTAAACAATGCCAAGGCGCTGAACAAACTATATTTCCTGTATAATGGAAAAAGCACTCAGAACCATGGCCGAACTGAAAGCAAAAGCTTGAGTTCATTAAAATTGTGAGACGGCAACTTTTTAGAATTGATCGTCTAGTTTGTGTCTTTAAGCAAGATCTTCATCGTCAACTTGCTCTCCATTCATCATGCTTACCATTTTGTACGATTGAATTATTAATATTTTGTTTTTGTTTCTACAGTAACATATTTTTAAAGATATTTGCACTGCCAAGAACTCCATGACAGCATTTTCTTACACCCGTTACTTTCTTTACTCTGTATTTTGTATTCAGCTTGAGGCACTAGTGCAGCCCTGAAATCTGCAGGGGCCTCCTGTCACCAGTTCATACCTGCCACCACCTGGTTTGAGGGAGGAAGAAATAGGATTGAAAGAGAAGGAGGGGCAAAGCTTGTCTGGTGCAAACCAAAGGTTTTTCCTGGACCAGTGATACTTTTCTTTCATTGTTTTTATTTGTTTCAGATATTTAGATATTTTGTTATTATTTGTAGTTCATTCTAATGATCTAAACTCCAAGACAATATGATCATATCCTCCTGTAATCTGAGCATGGTAAAAGCTTTCTATTGATCAAAGCATCATTTAAATGGTTTAATATTATTCAATTATGGTTTTCGCCAGCACATCTTGGGCAACGGCTCTTTTCTCGCTCTGTAAATTTGTTTCTTTTGTTTTTGTTATTCATCGTTCATTTATTTCCCATTTCTGAGAGCTATCTTGTTTTCAGGCTTGTTTAAATAAAGGCTTCGTCATTCCAGATTCATCTTTGTTCCTTTTTCTATTCTTTTTTTTTTTGTCTTCCTTTGCCTTGAGTTTAGAATTTGTTATGTTTGGATTTCCCTTTTTTTTTTCTTTTCCTTTTTCTTTTGATTACTTGACTTCATTCTAATTTGGTGATTTATATCTATTTGTATTTTTTTTTTTCTGTTTGTCCCATCTTATTAAAGCAAAGCACATTTTATCGTTTTTAACTCTATAGGTTTTGATTACATATTATGTGTGTTGGTGCTACTCACGGTATATCCATCACCACTGGAGCTGTCATAGGGAAGCCGTGCTCCAACACGTATATTCAGTTGTTTTGTCGCTCAGCCTCTGAAGTTTTTCTGTCTACAAAAGTCTTCAGTCAAGAAATTTTTTTGCCGCAGATTGTCAGTGCACTGAGCATCATCTGACAAATTTAGATTTGTGTTCCCTTCCAAACAAGGTGGTATGAATAATCACTGCGGTAAATCATGTGCATCGATAATTAGCGTATTAATTTAATCGTAGTCTACTTAACTTAATGCATTGATTACGCGTACCATCTTTATTTTCAGGAGAAGACGTGGGTGACATGGGTCTCCATGTAAGCTACTGCACTAGTTGCAGTACATTTCTGAGTAAAGAATTTAGGAAAGTATCAAAGCTCTCAAACTGGATGTTGCATATTGAAACAGATTACCTGAATTTTCACAATACTTAACTCTTTAACCAGTCAGAAACACTCAGAGCGTTTCTCAAACCAACCGCTTATCCAGTCAAAAATGCTCTCACCGTACATGGCCACTTTTTACCACTTTTTGCACTCACACAATAACACAGCATTACGAGAAAAAGTTATATAATTTTGCTTTCACAGTTTACTATGTTCTTTTCCCTTTCATTTGGTGTATTGGACAATAAGCTGAAACAAAATTTGAGTGATTTATGGGCATTTTAAAAATACACCCTTGTTGACAAGGGAGAAAAACCCAAAAATAATGAGTTAAAAAATAACTGGCTAAAGAGTTAAGTTTGTGGAGCTTAAGGGAAACCGTATCCAGAAATGTCATGCTTCTTCATTTTTCGTATTTCTCTTTTTACTGACTGTCTCCTCTCTCTATCTTAGCATCCTTTTCTTTATTCTAATGTACATAAGATTTTTGTCTTTTCATTTGTGTATGAAGTTATTTTATATTTCATGTGCTGCTCTATCTCTCTCTCTCCCCTCTCCCTTCATGATTCATTGTCTGTTTTTTTTCAAATTCACCATGTTCGCTTCTTGTATACTTTCCACTTATGTTTTATGCAGTTATTACTTATAAGGTGCCATTGATTCTACAACCAGTTTTTCACTCTTTATCATGTTTGTTTCAATGACCATTTTGTGATCTGCTGAGATTGTGAGTGATTGTTTCCATTCTAACAGTGGTCAAGCTGTCATGAGGCGAAAACAATCCCATCGATCATACTGAGATCTGTAGGCACTAGGAGCAAATACTACAGCATAACAGACAAAGACTGTTGGGAGAAATCAGCCCCTCTTGCAGAATGGGCTCTTTAAAAGAACCCCTTATCCGTGGGAATATCTGAGACTATACTAGATGCTTTTCATCATTCAGAGAGCTACTCTTGGACAAATTATCTGAAGCTTCTGATTTCTTGCCAGAAGCATTGGTAATGCAGTGCTTGACAAATTCACCCTGACTTCATTCTGCAATGACCCTTTGTACGGATGGCACAAAGGTAGATAGAGCCACCTTCTATCTGGAGCATTCGCATGAACGTCGCTTGTGCAATCTTGTAAGAATGGAGTTTCCTCAAAGGCATACACTGCATGCCTGATTCTGTCCCTGCTCTTTCTCAGGAGGCGATGACGTGCAGATTCTTCATTTGGCTTTACTATCATCATCAATACTTCTTGACTTTGTGTCAGGGTGAATCCGGCAACAGACCCCCATTTTTTTTCTTTATCTCAGCTTTCCTTCCACTGTCTGTCTCTTATCGTCATATTGTCTTCCACAATGCTCTTTCGAAGTGTGTGGTTTTCTCTTGCTTCTCAGATTTCTATGAATTTCGTTGCAGAGCAGGTCTTGTAATGCCTCTTTGATTAATTTCTAAGAACTATCTATCGTTAGCATTTCCTCTTACTGGTCTCTGTCCTTCAATCTTGATACACTAAAGGATTATTTGGAAGAGTATATGGCCAGTGGGCTCTTGAAATTTTTCTAGAAGGGTCTTTATAAAGTTGTCTGTTTACATGTCTTTTTATTTCATTCCTATGCAATCCAACACCTAATTTCCCTTGATAAGAAAATCTCTTCACCACATTCAAATATTCACCTTCTCCTGTCATTGCCTCTGTATTTGCTGTCTTCATAATTTTTGTTCTTAAGCCTGAAAATGCTTTTGCTTTGCATCAAGTGCTTGTTGGGCTTGTTATAAAGAATTCCAGCCAGTCACCTTTGAAGAAAGAGGACCTGGCTGTGTATGGCAACTTTTACACAGCTCGACAATATTGTAAATTAGAAAATCCAAAATTCAAGATCATCAGAAACATTCTGATAATTCCATATTGTTTTGAGAAAGCTATTCGTTTTGAAAAATATGTTAATTCAAGAACCTTGTATTAAAATAACATAAGTACCAATGCTTAGTTTTGTTATTTAACGAAATAAAAATGCACACAGGTTTTGAATTGATTCTGAACCTTTCAGGTTACAAAAGCCTCAAGAATTTATATAGAGTCGCAAACGTGGGATTACGTCCATTTTTTTTTTTAAGCTATATTGCATTCGCACAAATTCAAAACGGATTTTTAACTTTTGATCCAAATCGTTTAGCAATTGATAAAAAAGAATACTGGCTTGTGAGAAAATAAGGGGAAAAAAAACCTCTGATACCAGTAATGAATGTTGGATTCGGTATATCAACACTTAATCAATCAATTAAATCATCGCTGATAGGTACTACTATTAGGTGGTTGGCAACAACCAGGCAAAACTAAACATTTCATATCCGCCAGAGAAAATCATTACGACACATTCTACGAGTACAAACTTCCTCCAGAAGTCAAGCTGTCTTGTTATTAAGTTGCTTGAAACAACTTGATATCTTTAGAATATCTGAGAGAAACTGCAATTCTCTTTAGCCTAATATTTAAAATGATTTTGCAATTTTTGTCTGAGTATCTGACAATTAATTTTCTAGCACACATTGACGTGGTCGCTCTCATAACGTTTCCATGCAATAGACTTGCTAACATGCCGTAAAATACAGTCACAAACGACCAAATAAGCTATAGAGCTGAGGCCAGAATCAGTAGATGTGCGCACAACTCCCCCACATCCTTCTGAATACCTCTGAGAGCCTCGAAGAGGTAAATAATTTTAGATCAGCTCAGAAGTTAATAGGATGTGCCATTTAAAATGTGTCTTATTTACTTTCATCGAATACAAATTGTTTCCTTTTTCACACTGTAACCAAACACACATGCGTGTTTCTTGTTCCATCGCTTTTTAATATTTATTGATAAGGTCTATTGTATGGTTTGAGAGCTTTAGTGCCTCAGATTAGTCATCTTGGCTTGGAATCTGCAGAAATATTTTTATTTGATCCTGCTGGTGGCACCCGTGGGGTAGGGGGTTAAAATCCTGATGTAAAAAAATGGGAGCAAGTATGAAACAAACAGCCAAATAAACTATATCTTAGAAGATCTAATTTATATTATTATGAGCACAAATCAGACTGTATGGTTACAACAAATGTTACTAGTCAATCGTAGCAAAGAAGCAATTAAAAGCTCAAGATATTTTCAAGGCTATTGGTAAAAATCGTTTTCAACCTGTGAGCTAGTAGTTATAGTAATTATCTATAACATCACTACCACCACCACCATCACCATAAATGGCATACTATGACAGAACGTAGTAACTTTATTCCTGACTGCTTGTCTTAGTAAGTTTTTATTTTATCATTTTGTCTGCCTGAGCTTGTAGCTGTTTATGTAGCGATATTATTATTTTTTTTTCAATAGCTGCAGCAGCAACAGTAGTGGTGATGGTGGTAGTAGTAGTAGCAGTAGTAGTGGTAGTAGTAGTAGTAGTAGTAGTAGTAGTAGTAGTAGTAGTAGTAGTAGTAGTAGTAGTAGTGGCAGTGATGGTGGTGGTGGTGGTGGCAGCAGTGGCGGTGGCAGCGGTGGTGTTGGTAGTGGTGGTGGAGGTAGAAATGGAGGGCGTGTGCTAATGGTGGCGGCAAAGTAAGCGCTAGTTGTAATGGTGGTAGTGGTAGTGGTAGCAGTAGCAGCACCAGATCAGCAGTAGTAGTATCTGTTTCAGCAGCAGCGGCAGGAGAAGAAGAACCAGTAGCAGTAGTACTGGCAGTAGCATTTGCAATAGCAACAGTTTCTTAACAATAGCACTACAAAAGCAGTAACAGTAGTGGTAGAAATAGTAGTGTAGAAATCCTAAATGCAAAGGTTATGAAATCTATTGTTATCTTTATCAGTAAAGGGAGGAGGGGGAACAGAAACAGGTGAATAGTTAGAGACAGACTGGGAGATAGAGAGAGGGAGAGAGTTGAGGGAGAAAATCATCAAATTCCTACAATTTCTCTCTAAGTTTAAGTTTTGGACTTTGATTAAAATCTTTTAAAGCAAGGACAGTCCATTTCCATTTCTTTTAACTCGTACTTTAAACAATGCTTTATTTATTATACAAAAGAACGTTCGCCCAATCAATGTAGATAGTGATGAATGTTTCCGGAAACCTTAGGTGAAATCGTTGGGTATTTTTTTTCACTTAGAGATGAATTCCAAATTATAAAATGGATAAAAATTCATAAATCTTAAGAATTATGTTAATTTTCTCGCTGTATTTTGAGTATCAGAGGCTCACTGGATAGCGTGCTTGCCGTGCAAGTAGCAAGGATCCATGTGTTGTGGGTTCAAGCCGCTCCACCAACACCCTGGTCTGATGGAAAGCCTGAAACCCTAAAATCACATTTTGATAACTTTACTCATAATTTAGTCTTATGATTATAATCTAAATCTTATATTCCAGAAAGTATATTCAGCTTGGTATTGTATGTATGTTGTTGTTGCTGTTGTTGTTACCATCATTACTACCACTTCTACTACTATTATTATTATCATTATTATTATTATTTTTATTATCATTATTATTATTATTATTATTATTAATATTATTATTATTATTATTATTTTTATTATCATCATTATTGTTCTTGTTATTATTATTATTATTATTATTATTATTATTATTATTATTATTATTATTATTCTTATTCTTATTACTATTATTATTATCATCATCACATTGAGTATTAAAGGTTGTGATACGTCTTCTCCCTGAGAGGACAGATAAGAGGATGTAATTAGGTACCCAATACTGCCGCGGCTGAGCGTGAATGGGCATA
>BLXT01006262.1:129292-140312 GCA_019648995.1 Plakobranchus ocellatus | reverse complement strand
AATGGGCATATTTTGCTATAATTTCCCAACTTTCACACAGCTTTTAAAAAATTTCAAACAAACCAATTGCATTGTGAAGGATGAAATTTATATTTGGGCCTAGATCTACAACCTGTTGATACTGAGCAAAAATGATGTTGTAAGTTATGTGGTGACTGGTATATAAGAAGGCTATTACAATACCTCAAACTTTTATTTAAGAAAAAAATCAATTTTTTATTCAAGAAAAAAAATCATTTTATCATTGAAAAAAATTATTCTGTGATCTTTCCCATAGATGACGATCTCTTCCAGCTTCTCAGGGGCTGTTTCCTAATGCCTAGTGACATCCCTGTTACAAACAAACTTCTTGTTCAGCTTTGGTTTCTTAAAGAGGAGGACAAGAAACCATGGACTGTGGTTTGCAATTTTTATCTTTTCGTTTTCTCTTTGTTCTTTGTCTATCTCTCCCTGATATAACATCTTTGCTCAATTAATTCATTGGAATTTCGCCTTTTTTTTTTAAAATTTTTTTTAACATTTGATCCCAATCATTTATATCTAAAGTTTTGCAGTGGGATATAGGCCTACATATAAAAAAAAAGCATTATATAATATGTGCTCAAATAATCAAATTTCAAGATAAAAAAATTAAATCTCATTTAATGTTTCAATGGATTTGGAAGTAAAATTAGGCCTTCCTAAGCTGGAACTGAAATTTTAACATAAACATTTTCATCTTGTCAGGCCTATTTGTTTTATTATTTGTATAAAGCTGAATTTCTCTTTACTGACATTGATACATTATATTCAGAACTTAACCATTTTTTTTTCTTTTCTTCTTTTATCACTTCCTTTCCCCAAACCCTTTCTCAATCACAAGATTGATGATTGGCTGGCCAAAATTAATTCCCGAGTCACCTTGATGGAGAGGTCAGCAAGTCACTTTTGTTATGTTGTAAACAGCACCGCCAGACGCTTTGACGAGATGGAAGAGAGTGAACTAGGGGAATTCCTGGCCCTTCCAGTTGACCTTGACACCATTTCACTGGAGCTTTTCACACTTGGTGTCACCAAATCAACATTTTCCAAACCATCCCCTGTGATTTCAACTGGAATCATAACAAATCAGGCTGTTGTGGACTTCGAGGCTTATTGAGTCCAACAAGGCCTCCCAAAAACAAGGGCAGTGGATTGGCTGCATAATTTTTATCCTGCAGTCAAAGGATCAGCAATTCAGTGTGCAGTGAGTTCGGCTTTAAAGGCTTACAATGGATTATCCAGGAATAAGAGGAAAAATCCAGACAGTTTGTGTTCTATTTTGAAGGCAGACTTTGCCAAGAAATTCAAAAGTAATGACACGCCTTATACAGCTGCTGCCACACAAGCATCAACAGTTACTTTTTCTTCATCAGCTGCACCTGTGCAGCCACTTTCTTTGGCCCCTTCACTGGCCCCTATACAGCCACTCCCTTCAGCCCCTCAGGCACAGCCTACAGCCCTAAAGCAGCCATTGCCTTCAGTGCAACAACCACAGAAAACTGTGGATCATCCAAGTCGACCTTCTTTGGCTGTTATCGTCTCACGCAAGATTAACAAATGTACCCAATGCAGTGAGTCTCAAGAACAAATCCTTGGCCTAAAAGACATTATCCATGTGTTAAAGAAGAGAAGCAAGGACTTAAGCTGAAAAATGTAAATGATAATTTTACATTAAGATGTAAAGAACTTAAAAATTCTTATAGTTCTGTGAGCAAAAAACTACGTGAGGCAACTGATGACCTCAGAAAAACAAAAGATGAGGTTGGGTCTTTGAGATCTAGATTGTGTGAGAGCCGTAGAAGGATGAAAGAGCAAAGGACAAATTGTCTGTACTAGAAGAAGAAAAAGAATGTTTACAGAGAAAGTTGGATGGATGTGTGCCTGAAAGTTCGCAAAACTGTGATTACTTTGATGACTGAAACAGGAGTGGCTGCTGCAAGTTATAGAGATTGTTGCTCATAATATTTTTCATTACAAATTCTCTGAACGTTTGCCATGCTCATATACTTGTCTGAAAATGTGTGATGAGGGCTATGTGGTGAGTCAGATCCAAACCAGTGATGCTATTCTAAAATCCTTTAATGTTACTTTTACATTGTGATGGAACATCAAGAGACCAAAAGAAAATTGTTTCTCACCAAATAACAACTGATCAAGGAGAAACTCTGTATTTAGGGTATCAGCCAGTGGGAACTGAAGATGCAGTCTCTGTTTTGGATTTAACTGTTGACGTTCTTAGGAATTTGTCTATTGCATTTGGGGATTTATCTTCTTTTGTCATCATAAGAAGTTTTCAAAGAATTACAAAAAAAGATTACTATTACAATGACTGATAGGGCTGCAACAATGAAATTGTTTGGGAAAAAGTTGGAATCAGAGGTTGGTGAGAATGTTGAACTTCATCTTTTGCATTTTAATGCACATTTTCTTTTAGGGTTTCTTTTAGGTTTTTCAAATGCTTGTGAGAAAGCATTGCGATCTACAGAGGAAAAGTTGAAAAATAAGGGTTTTGTTTTAGGGAGGGATGCAGATCCAAATCTTAGTCATTTTAATAAAAAGTCAGAAGCAGCTACAGGAAGAGCAATATGATTGACATGTGAGGTTTTGGGGCCTCGGGGAGACCAAAAAAATGGGTGTAGATCAGATTGGGTGACCTATGAAAGGAAGTCAACTATTCCTAGTTTTAAAGCAAACAGATTCAATTGTTTTTTGAAGCTGCTGCTTCTATTTTGTTTCATCGTGAAAGAATTTCAAGTTTTTTCACGTCTGGTGTGTTGCATGAAAATCCCAACTAAAAAATCAGAACTGGCATTGCGGTTTAATGCGGCTGCATTTTTTTATTTTCCCGCACTTTTCCGCATTTTTTCTCATTTCTCTACGCAATTTTTATAGCGATCAAAATCAGATTTTTTAAAAGTTTTTAAAAATAATTTTTCATTTTCCGACATACTGGCTTTGCCAAGCTGGCACTTTTTGCTCTAAAGACCGGATATGGTACCCAAATCCTCCGTCAGCGGCACCAACGCCTAGATTTTCATTGAAAATTTCTCTTTCAATATAATTTCTTTTTTTAATAAATTGCACGTGAAAATAAAGATATATTCCTTGTGCACACGTAAGGCCTTTTTTGGTTTCAGTCTGTCGATTGCTACTATTTTTTGTTTTTATTTTTTAATTTAACCCCTGCAATGTGAGTTAGAGCGGCCGCGAGCAAAAAGGTCGACCCTCCCCCCCCTACTCGGTTTTCTTTAGCGCCATCCTTTGAGCTGACCCATTTTTAGTTGGATTGAAAGCTCAAAAAAGGAAGCTTTTTTTTTCGTATACCTTTCATTTGTTCATTAGGGTATAGGGTACTGCGATTCCCTTCTCTTCTCTATTTTTCGTAGACATCGGAAGATTTTGTTAGAAAAAAAAAAACATGCTTAAGTTATGATCTTAAGAAATCGATTATCTATAATCAGAATTGAAATTAATCAGTCTCTATAGGCTATTTTTGTTTAATCAAGTCGTCTTTGATTATCTATTGAATTTATATAAGAAAGTAGAAATTAATATGAATAGTTTGACTTAAACGACGGATTTTTATCAGGTAGTAATGCTGGGTGAGCTAGAGATCTTAACACCCGATGCGGAAAGGGCGATCACTTAAAACAGGACTATGCCAGCTTTGTGTTTTAGGGAAAAAAAAAAACGTTCAAATGAAGGTTAAAAAGCTTAAATAAATGAATAGTTCAATTGGAAGTTTATCTTTATTATCTTTTTTTTAATACTCGTGTATTGTTTAGGCTTTAATTTTTCCTTAAAAAATTGTTCACGTGACCTTGCTTACGCCTTAGGTTTTAAGTAGCAGTTTGACTTGGTCTCTGAGGGAGATGGGAGTCAAGCCTTTTTTTACTCTATGTAAACACAGATATTGGGATGAAAGCTATGATTAGAAATGGTTACTTACAAGCTATTATAAAAAAAAGTTTTCTCAGTGTTTTAAAAATATTTTTGAAACTAGCTAATCGTATAAGTATTTACTATGCTGTTAAAGCAAAAAAGATTGGTTTCTAGTGATTGAATTTATAATATAATCAAAGTGGTCACCTTTGAACTGTCAGTAGGCCTAATTGCTTGCATGAGAAAAAAAAAAACAAAAGAAAAAACTCAGCCTAACCTTTCCTAGTGGTATTGTGTAGATCTAATTCAAATTCAGTGTCAAAGTAATATTAGTAAATAAATTTGTCTTTTGTGTACCGATACACATCGTCATTTTTCATACATGAAGCTTTGAATTAGATTGGCTTGTCCTTTTTTTCTCATTTGCAGGAGAGAACAGAAGATTTTGCAAAGGTGTGATAATAATGGCAATGACATATTATAGTTTTTATAATGAGAACTAAACAAAGAATTTAAAGATCTGCTCAATGAACAATAAATAATCATTTGCTGCACATGCAAATAGTGATGATAAATTAGAATAACAAAAATCAATGCTTGTTAACAGAAAATAGTTTATCTCAAACAGTGTAAAAATGTAAAAAAAAATGTTTTAAAGTTGAAGCTCATGTTTATAACTGTTACTGTATTAATGTAGGAGGAAGGGAATAAACTGAGCAATTATAATAACATCTGAAGAAAAAAAGTTTTTAATATGGGTAGGCCTACTTACCTTTGGTTATCTTTCAATTTAATAATTGTAAATTACTGTGGAAAAGTTCATACATTACATTTAGCTCTTTTTCTGGTGTTTTTTTTAAATTTGGTTTTAAAAACTAACCGGTTTACCGGTATTATGTTGCATGTCACGATGTTGCCTCAATAAATAACAAAATTTATGTTTCAATGTATGAATTTTTTTTGCATTTTTTTTGGGCGATTTTTGAGGTTTTAATTGGCATTTTTCCGCCATGCCAGTCAGAAGGGTTGCGATGGATATTGAAGATGATAAATTAATGAGTTTGTTGTGTTGTATTGCTCTGATGTATCTTAAAGTGAGTGGTCCTTATTGGAAGTTGGTTAATAGCAATGTTAAATATAGTGAGTTTTCTCTTTATGAGCAACAAATGCTTATTTTTTTTTGATGAATTGAAAGTAAACCCTCTTTTTCTTATTAATCCATCTATAAAAACTGCTTTTGATGGTGCCATGTCAGTAACATCTCCAACTTGGAATACTGTTCATGATTATGCTGATATATGTGATAAGATGTAGATGACTGATACAATCAAAGCTTTGGCCTCAGAGGCAATTGTTGTTACTGAGAAACAGTTGTGTGATTTTGTGAAAGGTGGAAAATATGACAGCATGAATGTTAATGATTTTGTTCGAGAAGAGATAAGACATTGTCCTTTGAATAATTTTTGGAGATTTTGATTACGATTTATCGAAACAATGCCATGCAAGCTTACACAATAGATGAGCAGTCCATGTCATTAAAAAAAATAAAACTATGAAGTTTTTAAACAAGAAATCTGTTGCCCAGCAGGGAAGAATATTATCTTTGGTCAGAAAGTTTAGGCAAAAGTATCGATAGCACAATAGAGACTTGGAAGAGAAAGCCAGTAGTGAGATCAAAAGGTGATTTGTTTTCTACCAAGATAAGAAAATCCAAAAACGTCTTGCTGAAATTTCAAAAAATGCTAATATTATTGAAGCTGTACAAAAGCAAAATGGTCCTTGTAGATCCTCCCAAGAAGAAGATGATCTTCTCAAAAGACTCGGAGGAAAATCACAAAAATTTATTACTGAAGCCATTAAAAATGAAATTAGGTATCAAAAAGAAATTGAAATTTGGAACATTAGAGTTCATGGTTCAGACCTTGAAAAGTAGTTTTGATTCAGATATTGCATCCAATAATTTGTCGCTGCCATTAATCATTAATGTTGAAAATTAAGATGTCTTAAAATGCTTTTCATTTGCCAAAGTTTATATTTGACTTTCTGTGTATAGAATGATTTGGTTCTCATATTCATAATCATAGTAAATATCTTCTCTGCCTTTTCCTTTTTGTGTCACAAATATTTGCATAGTTATCATTTTTGCATGTAAAATTATCATAATGATAATTGTTATCATCAATTTCAAAATTTAATGGTAGTCCAGAAATGCAAAGAAGTCGTGGTAAAGATCTGTCAAAGTTGATGCATTCACACAATTTTCTCTATTAGCTCAGTTTTTAGGTAGCTTTCAGCATCTTTGCAGAAAGTTTGACTAAGGTTTGAAATTTTAGGGCTGATTCTAAATGCTGTGTATAATTGGATGTCATTCTTAGATCTAGTCTTGACATAATAAGACATGCTGATAATTATAGTCTATACAGGTGTTAAGTTTTGCTTAGCGCTTCCACAAAAGTGGAGGAAGTTTTTCATCATAGGTTTAATCCTTGCGCTGCTTGGAAAAATTGTGTAATGGATCTCCTGAAAATCGTCATCAATCTGTCCGATGGGTACGTGGCATATCGGTGGCTCAGTGATGAGCGATGTACATTGACAAACTCGGTTGCCACATCGACGTCTTTGTTGACGTTGTTAACATGCCATAAAAAAAGAGATAATAAAATCTGAGATCATAAAAAACTGTTTGAACTCGATAATAAATAAAAAAGAAGACAAACATGATTATAAAATGATGTGACAGATTTGATTATTCAAAAACAAAAACCATAAGCCGGCATAAGTGGTCATACAAAGTTCCCAGATCAGAGAAAATTTTGTCAATGCAATGTTTAAAAATTTTTTTGAATTAATCAAAACAATTCAGCTTCATACAAGCTTGAATAAATTATTATTTTTTTTAAAATAAGAGACATTAGTTTTCAATGTTTGATCCAGCTTGTTCTTTCTAATGTCTTTGCACGTTTTGCAAAAACCATGTAAATCAGCTACATAAACTTTACACACGTCGGGAACCATCGCTTCATTGTTATCTCTCACGTTTTTTTTTTTTTTATTATTACCATAAAAGATGATGACAAGAAAAAGTCATAAGCGTGATGAATAAGCACTGAAAGGCAGTCGCTAAATGGGACCAGGAATTCTAAGAAAGGCTCTCTTCACCATCTATAATACCAAATGCCTAAAATACGATTAAAATTTTTTTTTTTTAAGTCGAGGCTTCATTAACTAAGAAACCAAAAAATTTATTACGCATTCAATTCGTAATGAATGATCAATAAATCGTCCTTTTACTTTTGCTTTTGCGCGATGCATTGAGACCTGAGTCTATATTTGGTTTCTTTTTGATACGATATAGTTTTGAAAAGGGCGAGGACGGCCAGGATTTTGGGGAAAAGCTTGCTGCTAGAGACGGTGAATCTTTACCTTTGAAACGATCGTTTCCAGCTTCCGAACGAATAAGGGGAAGCTAAAATTCTTTAACACATTGATAGAATTGTCCTTAAATATTTTTTTCATCTCTCTTATAGACAACCAAAGTTTATAACCGCGATTTATTTTTTATTTTATCATTATAGATTTCTACTTTAAAAAATCACGTGGTAATATCCTTCAAAAAGAAAAAAAGTGTTTGCGAGGTAGGCAGATCGTAGAACCCATTACGAGAATACTTTCATATAATATTCAAAGCTTTCTTGACAACAGCAAGAGAATAAGAAAGCAGTGATGCTAGAAATGCGCACTAAAATGTTGTCAACACGTCAAGATTGGGCACTCTTTTTTTTTGTTGTTGTTGTTTATGCCTGTATTTCTTTCAATTTTTTTTCTTTGGATATGTTGAAAAAGTGAACAAATACCGCTCTTCCAGAACCTAAAAAAAAGTTAAAGATTTTTAAGACGCAATGGTGTTTGAAAGAAATACAATCAATATAGTGAAAGAATACAAACACCTATTCACACTGATTTGAACAATACATATGAGCATACGCACAAACTTTTCACCCTTAGGCTTTATCATAACGAAAAAGACAATCACAAACACAATACGGTACCAAGGATACGAGATAGGCTACACAATCTTTAAATGAAATTTAGTGTTTAGGAACCGTTACTATGAACCAAAAATCCGTTAACTAAAAACGACTGTACTGCTGTATGAAAATGATTAAATTTTATAAAAATTTGTGTATGTAATGCCTTTTATTTTTAGTCTTTTCTGTATTCAATTCGCGGTCAGGATGACGTAAACGATCGTTTTACCTCTATAGATATAATTATATTCCTTCACTTTGTCATGCACGATCACAATATCACATCATAGTTTGCTTTATATTTTACTTCTTTTTTTTTTCCTAGTCCGCTTCATATTGTGTTTTATTGAAATGTACAAATAAACGTATGGAAATCTTTAAGACAAGGATCCTTCCTATTAAAAACATTGTGTGCTGTTATAAAATTTAAATCAGTGGGTGTCTAAACTCACATAAACGATGTTCCTCAATAACAACCATCGGTTTCTGTCAACACGCCCAGTTTATACACCGTGCACAGTCAAAACATAGTGTTGCGCAGAGATTTAACAAATTTGTTTTTATTTTAAACACGGTTGTTTTTTCCCCTCTCACTATACAATAACGTTTTCTACAAATAATAAAACAAGCGAATAGAAAAGGAACCATCTCATGGAGCAGGTCAATTATGCTTCTGAGGTGATTTTTGTAAACCCTTTCATCTTCTTGCGAAATTCAGTCAATGGCCTATCAATACTGACCGAACTCTTTGTCTTCTGGTCAACCATTTTCTGACCCACACTTGCCTTAATATATTTCTTCTACGTGGAGTTGTTGGTTTTTCTTCAAATTCTGTCTCTTGCAGCTTTTCCTGATGCTCTTCAGCAAGGGCTACAGCAGCTGCCAGGTAGAGACGCCCTTTCTTTTCTGCAACGACGGCGTCTCTAGTATTAAACATAATTATTGTCTCTTCCAGAGGCAATGCGAAAAAATTGCAAGGAGTAAAGACCCCCTTTATATAGCGTGTCCAAATAGGGCTCATAATATCGCCACGATGTCGATTAAAGTGCGCGGATGCCAGAAATGAGTAAACTATCCGCAAACAATGCATTAACTGTGCGCAAAGGCGTCAAGCAACCATTCAAGTACATCTCAAATGTGTTCTTTAAAGAAAGCAAAGTTATCTTCATATAATTTAAAAAAGCAGCAGAAGTAAAAATAGCTTGAAATAAGTATTGAAAACATGTCTCTTTATTACGATGGGGAATTTGTATCGCTTTTCTATGTTTTACATACGCGCTTCGCTGAAAAAAATCAAACAAAACATGCCAAAAATACGATTCAATAATCTTTATGATCAGATTAAGCTGTTGAAAGGGAAGCAACCGTTAATTTTGAGGGGGAAAATAGCTTGAGGACCGTGATACTGATTGCAACCCTTGGAAGCCGTCACCTTCAGCAAGTAAAAATTCTTATAAACATCCAAATGGACAGCTACAGCTTATATCTGCGGGTTAGTTTTTATCATAACGCGGAATTTTTTTTTTTTTTTTTTTTATTAATGTTCGCACATTTTTCTAAACTTTTTTTCCAAACAATAAGCATTGGACGCGACTGAAGACAGTATAATATATTTGCAAAGTATTCGAATGTAAAATTCAAGACCTGTCGCTTGATAATGAGCAGGAATTTTTCTATGATCAGTTATGCAAAAGGTTGATTTCTTAATCTAAATTGCTGTTTTCTTGGAAGTCAACGACCGCGTGGGAGTAGACATTAAGTCTGCTGTGTGCTTTGTTTTTTTGTGATCTCACTAAAAATGTTTGATGGAAGACAAAAAAAAAAGCGATCTCTGAACACACAGGCCTTGATCTGGACAACTTTGGGTAACATGATCACTTTTCCTCTTGGCCAGAAAATACTTTGGTGTCATACGGACGATTTGGATTCTTCGTAGCATCTTTATTGTATTCTGTATAGAGGCTGTATATTGTATACAGGCTGTCTGTACTTGGCTTTGTGTGTTACGTAGCCAGGACCGTCGCAGGCATTTTCACAATTACATATTCCCGTGTGCCTCCCGCATCTTTCCCAGCAAGTCTCTCAATTTTCATTTCCACGTGATCGCGCTGACGTTTCAATAGATTTTGTGGAATGGACTGCATGCTAGTCTTCAACTCCATCTTGAGGCAGTTTCTGCTGCTTTCCTAATGGCATATATCCATCTTGGTTCCGGTCTGCTTCTGTCTCTTCTTCCTGACTTGGTTGCCACTCGGCGCAGCTTTTAGTCTTTTTCTCTAGCAATATGTCCTGAACACCTTCATTTATGTCTTGTTAGAATAATACACTGGTCATATATTTTTCTTTATAGTGTAATAGGTAGAAATACCAGCACTAGATCTAGATCTAAATAATTTTTACATCTAAAGAGATCGAATGGTGGAGAGAACGAGAGAATTCAACAGACTATATAATTTATACTGAGAGTCATGGCTAGATTTAGAGATGGTGTGGGAGGGTTTCTTGCTTTGGGTTGCTTTTTTAGTTTGCAAAATTTTAAGTCTTCATTAGGCCTTAAAGAATCGTGGACAATGTATCATCCACTACTCTGTTCATCCACCTAATGGTAACAACTAAGGAAAGGATGGACGGGCTGGGAAGAACGGTGACAGGACCGTTAAAAGGGAGGGGTCTATTCGAGGGATTGAGTACAAAGTTACCGCTTTCTCACACTGCTGGTGAGCCGAATTGTCAAATCTGGGGCGCGCGGTTTTGCAGGTGGGCGGGGACATGAACGCCTTAATTGATGCCTTGGCCGACACTCAGACCAATCACACTGTATTATAATAATTAACCGACAGCAGAGGCTGTACCTTCCCCAGTCTCTCTACATGGACTGGCGGGGAGACGCGGGTGGATGAGGCGTAGGAAAATGGGAGGGAACGATTGTTGTGACAGAAAAATAGGCGAATCAATCGCACTCTGTTGTGGAGATGATAGTGGGATTTTTTTTTTCTGTAAGAATAAGTTTCTATCATGCAGGAAAAGACTCCGCAAGGATTTCCAAGGTCAAACCGTATACATGAATAGGCCCTTTGCGTTGGCACGGC
>BLXT01006262.1:29432-43514 GCA_019648995.1 Plakobranchus ocellatus | reverse complement strand
CCCCCCCCCCCCCCCCCCCTCATCTCGGGCATCGATAAATGCAATAATGAAGGTTCTTATAAACTAATTGAGTAATGTTTCTTGAAAGGACACAGCTTTGTCTTTAAAGAAATCCCTTTTTATTCTCAAATAGAATTAAACAATGACTGCATCTCTTGCATAAGCGCAAAGCATTTGTTTACAGAGATCCTCATGTTTTTTTGCGAGTTTAGGGTATTTCTGCTAGAGTGACTAGCAAATCTGTCCTGAGATCTGTAAGGACCTTTCTGTTGCGAGTTTGAGTCCCCGCAACAACGCCCTGGCCTTACGGAGAGCCTGAAAGCCTGAGATCACCTTGTAGTATACCAAAACACCCCACACCCTGGCTCAACAGACTTATTGACGTATGATCACCTGCTTGAGCCTGAAAGCCTGAGATCATTTTGTAGTATACCAAAACACTCCACACCCTGGCTCAACTGACGCCTGCTTGATCACCTGCTTGAGGATGGGTTATATGCACAAATACCAAACCTCTGCGCGTTTGGCACGGTCAGGCTTTAAGATAATGTTCTTTGCCTTTCTGGTGTTATCTAATCATAATTTTGCTCACGCGTTGAATTCCACTAAATTCCTACAAGTTGTAAACATACAGACAAGCTATGTATAGTGCAGATCACCATGCTACTCTTCGTATACGGTATTCCTCTTGTGTTTTGTCGATGGCAAAGTTTCAAATGCGTATAAATCACAATAACTATGCTCCCTACGCAAGCTTAATGAATTACTCAGAAGGCAATAAGCAAACTACAGTTTCCATGTACAAGCAAGCAGCTGGCTGTGGCTCAGTGGTATGCTAAACTGGTCCAGGTATCTTCTGTGAAGGTTATAAAGCGTGTACGAGGACAGCAAAACTTGAGGCCATAAAATACTTCTATTGAACAAACAGCCATGATAAAATGAGAGTTATTTGAAACACATGTTTAGGGGTTTGATTTTAAATTCCCTACAGGCACTCTTACTAAATTTTTTTATTGTCCTAAAGCTGTGTTTTTCTTCCAAATGAAATTTTATCTTCACCTGAATATTGACTTCCTCTAGTCCCCATCCTGTTTTCTATAGATTTTGCAAATAGCACAAGTGAGGAAATAGGATGATTGTGTGTCAATGCTACTCGATTGTGAAAATTACACTAGGTTTTTTTTTTCACATATTTACCTCTTTCAAAAATTAAACACAGAACTTTCTATAATGTATGGATTTGAGCAGTTCCTCCTCGGAAGCTTTAAATGATTGCTAAAAAACATGAAAATAGTTTTTTTTCTTGTAATTATAAATGATTAAGGAGCTGAGAAAAGCAGACAAGAAACACTACTCGGACTGAAATGGGCTAGATTATATGTCAACCCATGGGTATTGTAGGGATTTCTTTCTGTTCTTATTATGTGCTAGCATCAAGAATTCTAACCATTGTCAAGCATTCAGAATCAGTGGTGGCACAATAGCTTGCAAGCTTGTCCTAGGATCGGCAAGGGATCATTTGACGAGGGCCTAAAGTCTAAGATCACCCTATTGTTGGCGGGCTGTATGCATAAAGAACCGAGCTGTTCAGGTTGTATTAAAAATATCTCAGTGTGAATTAGCTGCATGAAAATTAGTTGCTTTTTCGAGTCTACTATCGTCGAATTTAATGAGCCCGAGGGCAGTTCAAGCAAAGCAAGGAAATTAACTGTAATGAAACGATCTAGTAAGATATATGAAATGGATTGTCGGTAATCTGGGGACTCCACGTTAGTTAAATTGTTGTTCAAAATATTTCCCACATTTCATCTTCTCTGTAATATTGTCGTTACAGGTTCCAGGTTGCTGAAAATAAAAGAAATGCAAAACGCCTATCTGAATGCACAAGGGACGGAGCACAGCCGATCAACATAATAGATAAAGCAATATGTTTTGGTGAGTATAACCTTATAATTTTCCTCTAAATATGCTTTAAAAACCCTCAGCAGTCATGATTTATTTCTTTTTTTGTCGACATTTTTTATTACTAAGTGTAAATTGAGTTGAGACGCTTCTCTGAGAGTCATAATTTTAATTATTTCTTGGACCAGTAAACCATAGCAAGGTTAAAAATGCCTGGGATGATCAAAGCAGGTAACTGCTTAAAATACTGACAAATTCATCTTGTCCTCTCTTATATTAAGCACAAGATAGTGTTTTAAACCACTCTAAAATGACTGCATATTTTTCCGCTTTAGTTATCTTCTCCAAATTTCTTTTCTAAACCGGATCATTTTAAGGTTACACAAAATCACTTACTGATATTGATGGGAAGGTTACTTGCAAGTACGTTATTTCTTGACTCACCTTCACGGTGACTGCACTTCGATTATTGTTGATGTATGCATGAAGAAAGATGATAACACAGGGAGAAAAACTTTCATTTTATGTATATTATCTTTGCTCAGATTTTTTATGTTCTCTGTGGAATGGGATTCAAGACAAGTAACCGAAGGAATGTGGCTGTACCAACGCAAAGTAGCCAAAAAGTCAAGAGGAAGAAGAGTTTATCAGCCAGTCTTTCAGGAGAAATTTCAAGGAAAACAAATCATATAGATGGCGTAAGATTAGATGTTAGAGCTACAAAGCACCCAGAAGTGTGGATGTTGGTGACTAAAGACACGTGAAATATATACTAACATACAGAGAAGTCTGCCTTTCATCATTTTGCATCCAATTGTTTTGGATCAATCCAACCCCGCAGATCAAGTCAAATCAAATCATTCTCATGTAGAGATTACTCATTATGGAAATCAGCTGCAGGTCTAGTAAACTTATAATTTGAGTAACTGAAAAAAGCTGTTCCTACTCTTGAGATTGTAGCTTTGAACAATGAGGTAAACATAGCAAAGCGCCATCTTCTCATCTCAGTGCTGAAGTTCCAAATATATAGCAGAGAAGTTCTAATGTGTTCATGGCAAAATCATTTGTACTGTTAAAGAAAATTCAGATAACATCGCTAACCAAATTTATGCAAAAATTAAATAAATAAATAAATAAATAAATAAGTAAATAAATAAATTGCGCAAAAGGCCTTACAGCATTGATTAGGCAGGATTAAAATTATAGAGCAACTAAAAAGCTGTGATTTAGATGTAAAAATTACAAGCAGTGGCTTAAAAACGTTGTGCAATATGGTGTAATCTATAAGTGTGACGTTTTTACCTTTTTTTCTAATAAATGTTACATGCATGAGAATATGGTGGAACCAGGTTTTACTTTCAAATTTCTAATTCCATAAATCTTTTTCTTCTTAAGAATGCGATAAAATCCTAAAGTCTACAGAAATAAATGAGACAGGAGTGATGAAAAATAATATGCACAAAATATTAGGGTAAGTATCAAAAGAGAGCGAAAGAAAGAGAAAGTTAAAAAAAAAAAGGTTTGAATATTGTTGAACTGTTGAAGAGGATGTTGAAAGTAGAACAGGGAGAAAAATAGAGCAAAAGGAAGGAGAGAGACAAAACAAGGATGGATGGAGAGAGAGTGGATATGGGATGGATAATGAAGGTGTATAGGAAGATGGCTGTAGAGATAGAGAGGTTAAAGAGTTAAAGAGTTGAAGGGTGCAAAAGGTTGAGAACGAGAGAGGTACAGAAATGAAGAGGGTGGGAAGGGGAGAGAGAGAATAGAGGGAGCGAGGCTTAGTGATAGAGAAAGGAAGCAGGAAAACTAGTTTAAAGGAGTGTTAGAGAATCGGCATAAATAAATGGGGTGGGGTAGCTTATGTATAGAGGTATTTGTATATGCGAAGAGGGGAAAGGAGGAGAAAGGAAGCCGGTTGTTTATATAATGCTAAGAAGAATAGCATTGAAAAAGGAAAGAGGTAAAAAAGAATAAATGAAGTGAGTGAGAAGTAGATAAGAAAGGTGATGAAGACGTGAGATATGGAAAGTAAGGATGCGATGACACGGATAGAAGGCTGCTGTAGAGAGAAGGAGAAGAAGCATGGAGGCGAGAGAGTAGGTGGAAACGTTGGTTGAGGTGGGAGGTGAGGAGTGGGAGAACACCAATTCAGGATAAACCATCTTTACATTGGGCAGAACCTTTTTGTGTGTCCCTTCTTTTCTCTTTCACCAGCACTTACTTTTCCATGGAAATTCTTGGCCATGTCAACAGAAAAGCGTAATAAAACTTCACTTTGGAAAGTGCACATTTTGCAAAGTTTCTGAATGGAAACATTTTTATTGTAAGAAAGTAAATTCATAAATTCATCGATTGTGTTGCAGTTTTAAACGAATAACATTTTACAATTTATGCAAATTTGTGCTGTTCAATTAAACAAATTAGCAATAAAAATGCAGTGTTTGATTGATCAAGTTTTAATATCTTAATTCATATATTTTGGTGACAGCCGTTGCCAGCAGAGATATCATATTCTGCATTTTATTACTATCTGTGAGCCCCGCTGGCATTCTCTTCACATTGACACAGTCATCAATTGAATCTAAGCTGTGGGATCTTTCTGCCGCGTGTTTGAACCTAGCACTGCGCCTGCCAGTATGAGGGCCGAAATGCATACGATCACCTGCAAAAAGTGGGGTTTATCACGCAAAATACAAACATGTATTACCTTGTAACAAAATTAATTCAACACTAATCAATCAGCTTAAACTGTTTATGACTGATCATCATCAATTAAGAACAATTTACAAAACATAACTGTTTTTTTTTTTCAAGCCAAACGTATACAAACAACAATCAAACACTGGACTCATCAGCAGCAATGAAGAGTTGCGTGCATAATTCCGACGCATCGTCCAATATTTACAAGCTGTGACTGCCTGCTCATCTTCGCCAGTTGGTTTTATGTCTTTGACACAACGTTCACCCACCTCTGGGCGTTGGTTCTATCTGCTTTCTGAACACGTTGGATTTGTACACCCATCTTCTTGTTGTTAAGCATTTACTTTGTCATACTTCTATTCATATATCACGCCTTCTTTTTTTCATGACCAGCCCTGAAAATTTGGGATCCACTTTTCTCTAAAAAATCCAGTTTTGTTGCTAATTTCATTCGAGCCAAAAAATTTGTAAAGGCAATGCTTCATTGAATGATCTAATAACCAGTTATTTCATACCACACTGTACCTCACGGTATATAAACATCATTTGTCCTGATTAAAGATTTCGGGCGTAAGGGAAGCCGTGAGGCCTCCACTCAATCTCTATCCTTTGCTTTAAACATTTCGGTTTTCACTAAGAGCAACATGAATAGTTTTGACTCTCACATTTATTAATACCTAAGACCTTGGAAAAAAAAAAAACACAGTTGATCTTGGAGAATTTATGTTTTTTTTTCTTCTTTAAAAGTAATCAGTTGTTCCAATGACTCTTCGCTTTGTGCTTTTCTCCTAAGAAATCATTTCTGTGGATAATATTCAATCTCTCCCTCTCTCTCTCCCTCTCTCTCTCTCCCTCTTTCTCTCTCTCTCTCTCTCTCTCTCTCTCTCTCTCTCCTTTTCATAAGAGATCAATCTGCTCTGGAGCCTTTTCTAACACTTACCGAGGACGTTAAGCAACGAGCTCCGTGATAGACAATGCAACATTCGAATTATTCCAATTTATAATGTTTCAAACATACAGTATTTGCAAAAAAGTTTATTAATTTCAATGTTGTATCTTTTAACCAACGATTAAATGACAGAACTTAACCTTCGGAACTTTTGGCCTGTAAACGTCCCGTCTGTATTACTCACTTATATTTATAGTAATCTGCACTGGCTGTCTCGCTGAATTATTTGTTGAATTCATATCAAATATGGTTGAGCTTTGGATCCCAGTCCAGAGAGTTCTCAAAGTTGTCAGTAGTTTTAACAAAAGTGGCATCAGGTGTAAGTGTGTACCATAAATTGAAGGAGAACGGTAATTTTCATAGCACAACCCAACCCTTGGGACGCCTGATGCAAAATCATGTGACAAAATATTTTCAAATGATTTTTCACATCCCCCCCCCCCCCAATTCCATTATTCTTAAAAATGTGATCTTTAGATTGTTTGCTTGTGGTGCAATGAGGATACTAGTGCATAAGATCAGCATTTATAACAACTTGGCCATTTTTAGAGACATTATGGGTAGCCTGGGAATTCACGATCGGTCCTCCTGTCATGTAGCTGTGTAGAATTCATGTCGAGAAAAGGGGCTATAGATTTTGCTTTTTCATAGAAATCATTATAATATGGTTTCCAACACAAAGGTTCACTTTACGATGGAGTTATTTTCCAATAGGAAATATTTGGCAACTTAAAAAAGTTATGAAAGTTACCCAATATAAGGTAAAGTTACTTTTTTCTCAAGCACTGAAAAACCTACTTCATCAACATTATTTTACCATCTTTGCACCAAGAGAATGTTGTGAGATTTCCTTCTCTGGTTTCTCACTATTGGAGATTTACTCTACTGATGTAAGTGTTATTCACCATTATTTTCTTCAGGTATATCTCCTGGTAAAGACCGTACATCAAGATCCCTGCAAATATTTCGTAGCATAACTATCGAAGAGAAAGGTCTTTGTGGCGTTAAGATTTTGAGTTAAATGAACTCGATCTCAAAATCCACTTAATTATAAGCTCTATCATAGGTTTAAATTTTCCGGCAATGCTCGGCTCGAAACGAGCCAAAAAATTTTGAAGTCACCCAGGTAGTTAAGGGGTTTCAGTAGCTCACAGATATAGGAACAAAATAACTCGGTGGGGAGAGGGTAGGATAAATTTTTGCCCTTAAGTCACCAGAGGGGCAAGTTGCTTAAAATGAGTGAGCGCAAAGTAGTATATTCTTCTGTGTATGGAACAAAGTCAGATTGGAACGCTCTTGTCATCATTCCATTCCTTGGATGTTCCTTACTCGATTTCTCCCAACGGTAAATCCTCTTGTGATTTTCTGTATCACACAGTCCCTTATTCTTTTTGTCCTTTGACGCGTGAGGCAAACTGGTGGTTATCTTGCCCGTATCTCTGAAAATATAACCTGTTCTTGCCTGTTCTATGGCCACTGGCCTATCTAGCACTTTCATCTTGCCCTGTGGAGGCAGAAGCTTGAGGCAAACTGGTGGCTATTTCGCTCTTACATCTGAAGATATAACACGTTCTTGCCTGTTCTATGGCCACTGGCCTATCTAGCACTTTCATCTTGCCCTGTGGAGGCAGAAGCTTGAGGCAAACTGGTGGTTATTTCGCTCTTATCTCTGAAAATATAACCTGTTCTTGCCTGTTCTATGGCCACTGGCCTATCTAGCACGTTCATCTTGCCCTATGGAGGCAGAAGCTGGAAACCGCGAAGCTTTGACTGTGAAAGGTTGTGCTTGAAGAATGCTGTCAAAACCTTTCCTATGCTTTCTTGTCATAAAATGAATTTTTTTTTCCATTCACGATAGAGCACCAAAGCTCTTTAAATGTGCATTATAACGTACTTTGTACAACAATACGGGGCTAAACTTCGTTCACTATATTATTTTGTGTGTGCAGTAATTCCAAATACAGAATTTCTTCTAAGTCAGGATTCAACTTTAGAAGGATGATTTTGAATTTTTTCTTAAAGAAATGGTAAATTTGTAAATACATTTATATATAAGTAGCAACTCTTACAGACTTTTAATAACCAAAAAATCCATTGTGAAACGGCAATAATTGTCTTACAGAGTAGATAAATTTTATTGTTGATTTTTATTCTGTAAGTGGCAAGTATCAGAATCTCAGTTTGGCTTCACGAATCTACATCCACCCCCTCTGCCTTTCTTTCTTTGTAAGGTGATGCGGATAAAGATTCTAATATAACACGAATTATTTTTTATCCCATGCTCTTCTCCTCCAAAACCTTCAGGATTCTTTCTTTCTGCTCGTTCTTCCCTTCTCACTCTCTCTTCTCCCTTTCTGCTCATCTCTTATCCACTCTTTATCCCCTCCAGATCTCCTCCTGAATTATTATTCCTCTTCCTCCATCTTTCTCTCTCTCTCTTCCCTCACCTCCTTTTGTTTCTCCTCCTCTCATCATCCTGCTCATCCTTCGTGTTTTTCACACTGTTCATCGTCTCGCTGCTCTCACCTCCATTCTCATCTCAACCTTCTATCTCTTTTGTCCTCCGATCCCTTCTTTCTCATTGTTTCGGTTTCATCACTTTTCTCATTTGCCACATGCGGTCTTGTGTTCTTTTGTCTTTTCTCTCTCTCTCTCTCTCACTCTCTCTCTCTCTCTCTCTCTATCTATCTATCTATCTATCTCTCTCTTTCCTTCTCTCTCTTTCTTACTTTGTCTCTCTTTCACAGACATACACTTCCTCTCTGATTTTTGGTCAAATTCTTTCTTTTCTTCTTTCCTTCTTTGTCTGTTTGCCCCGCACTCCCCTCTCCACCCCCCCCCACACACACACACACCACACACACCCAGATACTACTATATCTCTTTCTTCATCTCTTTCATAATCTTAGTCTCTCGCCTTATTATTGCTCCTCTTTCAATGTGCTTCTTGTCTGTCCAACTTTCTTTGTCTCTCACTCTCACTCTCTATCTCACTTTCCCTCTCTCTTCCCTTATCTCTTTCTCTCACCATCCCTCTCTCTCGCTGTCTCTCTCTTTCTTACTTTTCCTTTTATCTATCCCTCTCCTCTTCTTCATCACTCTTTCTCTCTTCTTTAACTGTGAAATTTCCTCTCTCCCTTAACATCTGTGCTACTGTCATCTTCTTTTTTTCTACATAATTTTGTGTTTATCCCCATTCTACCCTGATTTCTTTTCTATTGGTTTTTTTTTTTTTTGTTCTTTTTTTTGTTTTTTGTTTTTCAGGTTCTTTTAATATTTTTTCTATCAACTTATCATTATCTTTCAGTCAAATTCACCCTATTTTTTTGTGTGTGTACCTTTCTCTCTATCTGTCTCTCTGTTTCTCTCAATTTTTCTTTCTATTTTTCGCTGTCTCTTTTCTCTATCTCATGCCCTCTATCCCTCTTTCTCTTTATCCTTTTTTTCTCATGGTGGTGTAACTAGTGCATTAGCATTATTTATAGTCACAGCTTTGCAGTTGTGAATAAATGATTCTTTTTAATTTTTTTTTTTAAATAGAATGTATATTTTTCGTAGATTAAGATTTCTCCCATTTTCCCTATTTTTAAATCGGCCAAATCATAAAAAAATGTTTTCCGACAAATACTCTAAATAATTCATGAAGTCATTACTGGTGTTTAAAGCAATAATAAATTATACACTTTTTTAAATTCTATGATGATTTATGTTCAAATGGAACTGTTTAAAAAAAAAAAAAAAGCAAAAGCAAGTAAACCATGATTTTAATACTAATGAGCTATTCCATTGTGTATACAACACAAGGATAGTTCTTATGCTCTGTTTTTTTTCTTCTTGTCTTGTTCTGTGTTTGTGTGTATGAATGTCGATGGAATGTCCAAGCTTGTGTGAAACAGGTCTAAATGAGTCTTATTTCAATATGTTATATTTATATCGAGTAAGAGTTCTCGATATTCATTTGGCCCTGCTTTTAATAATAAAAAAACTTAGAATTTGAATTGAAAAAAGTATAATCAGAATATCTAATATGGTCTTCCAACTTGAGCCACGCAGAGTCACGGCTAACTTTATGAGTGATTCAAATTCGTTTGGAGGCAGAAAGTGAGTAATACATATTTTCTGGCTAGTTCTTTTGACCACAAAATTCACTGGGTTTTTTTTTTTCTTCACACAAATTCAAATTCCGAGTCAAACAATTATTGGCCGTTTCTGGATTTTTTTGCACCTAATAACAACGCCTGACCGGATGAGGCTATAATACCTGAGATCTTTGATAGTGGACGGCGAATGAGACGGAAAACAAGCAATTCGATCCGTTTTGTCACTAATCTCAGAATTTGGAATTTTTTTTAAAGAGAATATTAAAAAAAAAAAAGATTTTACTGTCAAAAAGCGATACAATAAAATAGCTAGCTATGTTTCCCTTGCAATTTTTCTCCCATATAAAAACTATCTTTAATCAGATTTTTTTCCCTTGAGCTAACCTTTTTTTAATCTGAACTCTTAGCCTTTGACCAGTAAATATTATATTTTGCCGATTTCTATTCTCAACTACTTTCGCAATTCCCCTCCCATCATGTTTAGACACATTAGCCTTATCTCCATGTGTCTCTCACAAATATTCTCATATCTTCCAAAATGCTTATTTGCTCATTTCCATGGGATTTAAGAATTTAAGATACATGTCAATATCGTATGTTTTTTTTAAATTACCATTACGAAAAACAACTCAGAAAATGTCAGCTGTGAAGTTATTGGAAAGGCTTGAAGTGAAACTATCTTTGCCAAAAATCGAGTACTATAAATGTAGAGTGGTTTAATTTTCAGGGTTTTTTTTTATCATTTTAAAATTTGAGTACCGAACTAAAGGATAGATTAAAGTGTTTATGGTAGGCTTCATGGATAAAAAACCAGATCATTTGTCCTTTTCCCTCCTCATAGCAGTAATCATTACTAATTTTTCATAGCTCGTCAGAGAGCACTAGAACTCGGAATCTTTTTTTTTTTGTCTTTCTCGTTACCAAGATATAGTGATAAAGAAACGAAAATGTTGTAAAATGTGACACTTTTTACAGCCTGCTTTATGCTAAACTGTGGTCAAGAGATGGTGCGTGGTAATAATGACGTTGCCATGTTGGCCTTCACACACTATGGGTATATGGTTCGTATCATTATTGATCGACCGAGACTGAATTTATATCTTTAATTACTAGTCTTATATTACCTGCTATTTTTTACTTTCGATACCTTTCTTTCTTTCAATGCAATTTTGTGTTAGAATGCAAAACTTTTCCCATAAAACTTTGCACCCTTCAAAGTTAAAGAAAAAATCGCAGTTTACCTTATTGATTCGACAAATGTTTTTTGTTGTTGTTGTTGTTCTTTAAAGCATCAAAAAACTGTTTATAAAACTTTTTCTTTCTTACTACTTAAAGGAGTAAATGTTTACTTTAAAATGTTTGGAAGTCACCACAAGCTTTCATTTTAAGGTCGGCTCAAACAAGCCATATGTTGCAGAACAGACGTTCGCAAAAAAATAAACTTTTGGTCGATTTCTTGTCATTTATTTTTTTTTCATAAAGATTAAGCAACATTTTCTCCACAGAATATCAAAATATCTCTATGCAGTCTTTACCCTTAAAAAGCCTATAAATTATAGTTTCTTGCCGTATCAATCCAAGTCATTTTCAGCTACCTAGATCATCTCAGTCTTTATTAAAACAACCGATTCGGCATTTTGTTTTCAAAAGAAGAGAGAACTGTCTCAACAGACCAAAAACTACTTTTATCATGACCTAAGTCTACCAGAAAAAATAACACTTGACTGCATACACATTTCTTGATATTTGTCGTCTATATTAAATCTGCATATTTCAGTTTCAGATTTTTTTTGGCCAGTGTATATCTACTGACAATTCTTCGATTTACTATTGTTCTCTCATGAATTGCATTAACACTTTAAACAACAGAAGTAACATACTACATAAAATATATTTTAAAATTATTTTACCATTTCAGATCATGCTTTACCACTGTCCATAATATTTGATTCACACTCTCAATTGACGAATTTCTGATTCATCACTATTACAATTTTTAATTAATTAATAACATCGTTTTCTTGAAAATTATATCCTTACGATTCCTGCAAGTGCTCGTTGATTGTGACAGTTGATAAAAATATTAGCGCAGAAAATTTGTTTTGACCACAGAAAGGTTTAGGAGGTTGCAGATAAGTCTTTGAGTTTTCTATAAATAATGGCGCCTACAGCTCTTTAATTGACTTCTATGTAACGCGAAGCTCAAAGACGTACTCTCAATTTGAGCATTCTGAACACTATTTTCTGAGAAACGCAGCCTGCCTATTAAAAGACCAGTCTGAATGAGTCGAGAGTCACGTTTTGAATATTTTCCTCATTGGTAAAGCTGTTTCTCAAGCCACATTATATCACATACCAAACGTTTGCAACCTCAATATCAACTCAGTGACTTATATTTTGACAAGTTCAATCACCTTTTTTTTTACTCTACCAACTAACAAGATATAAAACAAACTTTATTCAGAAAGTACAATGAAAGAAAAAATTGAGAATAATGTAACATAAGATTAAATCAGAGATGGTGATGATAGATATACACACAAAAAAATCATGTACAATAAAATGTACACTTTACAATAAGCTTAAAATGGTGATGAAAATGATGGCGATAATAAATATGTATGTATATATGTGTGCGTATATTGCATTATTAAGAATTTACACTTAAAAATATGCGTAATAAAAAAAGGATAAGTTGATATACAGCATATAAACGCAAGGTGAAAATGACACTTTACGATAAGCTTAATGGTGAAGATGATGAAGATAATGATGATGATGATGATGATGATGATGATGATGATACTGTTTTGATCAACTGCTGGTATACTCAGTTCAGCATTTATCAGTAGTTTCAAGGTTGCTGTATTTATCAATCATTCAAGAATCGGAACAAAAATAAAAAATTGGCTAAATAAACTGAGAACAGAGACTAAATGTAACAAACATTATAGAACCCAAACAAATGAAGAAAGGATGATTGTAATGGTGAGCATATGCACATTAAAAAAAAGAAATACAACTGCTTCTAATGCAATAATAAAATTAACGGTGGGGATGATGATGATAATGATGATGATGGTTGCAATGCTGTGCTAATGAACATAAGCAAAGAATGGCATTCCTCCATGAATAAGACATAATATGTTAACAAAATCTTTACAAGGGTAGTGATCATGGTGATGATGAGGGTGATGATGATGATTAAGATGACGATGAACTTGAGCACAATCCAAAGATAACAAAATTTATGCTACTACGGTGATCACTTTGATGATAGTGATGAAAATGGTGAAGTTGAGCACAATCCAAGAATAACGAAAGTTCCTACTACTACAGTGATTACAACAATACTGATGATGGTGATGAAAATGATGATGATGATGATGATGATGTTGAGTAAAATCTAAGAATAACAAAAACTTTTGCTACTACAGTGATTACAATTGTGGTGATGATGGTGATGAAGTTGAGCATAATCCATGAATCAAAACAAATTTTTTGCTACTACAATGATTACATTGACAGTGATGATGAAGTAAAAAAGGCAAACTTTACATTTTTTAATGACTTTTCAAATTTTTGGGGGAGGTAAGTGGAATTCAAACTAAAAATATCCAATGGATGATGATGATGATGATGATGATGATAAGGATAACTGTTTTAAACGAGGATGAAACTGAAACATCAAAAGCAAAAAAATATTCAGTACACATGTGTCTCTATTGAGCTAAAAACAACGTTTACAAATATACTTCTGTACAAAACCTGCAATTAACAAATTACAAAAGTTATCTTTTATATTGTATGGATCTAATATTAAACCTGGAAATGTGTAAAGAAAATGCGTGTACCTATAACGATGCGAAAATATGATCATTCATTTCAATGGTTTGGCAAAAGACGCGACTCATTTCCAAGATTTTGGTTGAACCCTCATATTTTCACATTGCAATAGATTCACTGAATGACTTGATGTAAACACATACAAACAATAAAAAAAAAGCAAATAAAAAAAATGAACAGCTTTACAGTATTGTCTAGTATCTTAGCAAACTAAAAATAAACACTATAATTATTTAGGAGATAATTATGAGGTAAAACATCGGAAAACTTGCAGCAGATTACATCATTCTAGCTGGCGTATGGGGGGAAACTTTTTATCTCCAACCAATCTACACTAGCGCTCGAGTCCGCTGATTACAGTCAGTTGCGGATGGCGCTCTATCAAGGAGATGGGCGGGCATATGGACTGCAGACTTCACAAACTTTCTGAGCTTCCCTAAACTTAATTCTCCCAAAATCCCTTTCTCTCTCTCAATCTCTCTCTCTCTCTCTCTCTCTCTCTCTCTCTCTCTCTTCCCTCCACTCCCGTATCTTCGTCTCTCGTTCTCTCACTCCGTCTCCATTTCTTTCTCTCTGTCCCCC
>BLXT01006256.1:280183-292187 GCA_019648995.1 Plakobranchus ocellatus | reverse complement strand
ACTACTACTATTACTACTACTATTACTACTGCTACTTCTACTTCTACTTCTACTACTACTACTGCTACTGCTTCTGCTACTTCTACTGCTACTGCTACTGCTACTGCTACTGCTGCTACTGCTGCTCCTGCTACTGCTACTGCTACTCCTCCTCCTCCTCCTCCTACTACTACTACTACTACTACTACTACTACTACTACTACTACTACTACTACTACTGCTACTACTACTGCTACTGCTACTACTACTACTACTACTACTACTACTACTATTACTACTACTACTACTACTACTACTACTACTACTACTACTTCTACTACTACAGCTCCTGCTGTTGTTGTTGTTGCTCTGCTGCTATTTCTACTACTACTATAGCTGCTACTACTACTATTTTGCTACTACTGCAGCTCCTCCTGCAATCAGCATTAATGTTAACAGCCTTAATTTTTATCCTCAAACTGCATTCACAATTGTACAATCTGTTATTCTTCCTTGGTCAGCATACACGTTAGGTCAAGAAACATTACACACGTCAGTTAGACCTGTTGTATGTTTAACACCAGCCACAGAGCCAGAGTATTTTAAACTCTCCTTGAATCAGCATAAATGTTCGCACAATCTGCTGCCGTCCTTCAGTCACGCAATTGAAATCTGCTGATCTACCTGAGTCAGCACACCCGAAATTCTTCCTGAGTAAGCAATCTTTTGCTCTTCCTTATGACATTGAATGAGAAATTACAACGATCATCATTGCGTCAAACTTATTGGGATAATCTATGTCGATTTTAAAGAAAAAAAGCCTAATCTGGTCCTCAGCCCACGTTGTCTTCAACCTAGATTAGGTAAATGGGTACTTCGTGGAAAATTCTACGTATAATTTGTTTTATTTAAAACTTTTGTTACTCTAGAGTGATTACCTACGTTATATAAGCTGGAGAGATTAGGCTCTACTTTGCAATCTCTCGTAATGTAAGATAGGAAAAGAGAGAGAGAGAGAGAGAGGGGGGGGGGGTAATGGAGAGACAGAAAGACAGACAGAGACAAAGAGACAGACAGACAGACAGACATACAGACTGACAAACAGAATATGAGAGAAGGAGGGAGGGAGGTAGAAAGCTATTGCTCTTTTATTTCGACCATGCTTGTTAGATTATTTATATGGCTTTTTTTTTTAGAAAATACAGGTCTTGTTTGGGTTTTGGTTGGCCATGAAAGAATAGGGCCATTAAAACTATAAATTGCAGGTCATTTTTGACAACATAAGAATATAGATTATTTTGGAGTCACTGCAGAAATGAAAGGCAAACGAAGAAGACGTAAACAAAGAGTAACTTTCATTGAAGTTCATGAATGATAGGAAAATAATGATGGGAAATGAAAGCATTGACAGCCTTACGCGGTTAATGCAGATCATAAAACATGAAGAAAACATGATCACCAGTTTCCAGACAGCAAACTAAATAAAGAAGATATCAGTGAAAAAGCAAGAAGCAATTTAAACCTGCAGCAGCGTCAAATTAATATTACAAAAATCAATGAGGTGAACTCCGGCCAATTCTTTCATTTTTCCATGTTTCCTTGTCCTGGCAAAATTAGATGGAAATGCCAATGTACTTCGGCACTAACAGATTAAATGAGAGTGATTTATTTTAGATGCCAAAACCGACTTATTAAAAACGACTGTGCTCTGCAATGTGTAAAGAAGGCTTTGTAAGTACAATTAAAAAAAAAAGGATATTAAACTAGACATTCACGTTATAAGTGAAAAAATTGCTGAAAATGAATATAATCGTAGCAATGAAAGTCCACAGCAGATTTATCAAAACTACGGACCTGTCGTATTTGAGCATTCGCCTGTTTCTGATACGGAGGCTTAACGCGTTTGCCCATCGGTGACTTTCCAGAATGTAGTGCAAGCATTTTGCATCCTACTTTGCGGTATTTCGTAATTTCTCTACATAATTTACATCTAGCACTGAACTGTTTATATAATCACATGTACTCAAAACGCCCACACGAAAACGGTTTTTTTGCACGTGGCGTTTGGCATGAATTGGTTAAGTTAATCTCGCTTATGTGAGTTCAAAAAAGTGAATTCTCGATATTGTTCATCAATCATCTACATTTGACAGATGCATTCGCGCAGAGCGAATTAAATTAAACTATCTGCCAATTTTTATTTAGACCTAAAGTTAATAAAATATATAGTTTGCATTAAAAGGTCAAGCTAACGAACACAATAAAATCAATTACGGCTAAATCATTCGAAGGCATAACAAGTTAGTTCTCCTATTTCATGCATTTTGATTTATCCAAAGATGATGTATTCAGGGTACGATTCGTCCCTCCACTTCCCTATACCTGAAGAGAGGAATGAAAAAAAATAGATACGATATGTAAATCTGTAAGATTTGTTGATAGCAAATAAATAGAAATTGTACAAGATATATTTCGAATTCCTCTAACTTAGATCCGAACAAACATGTTACATGTATTCACAAGAATGGCAAACTTACAGAAAGATCAAGTGTAGGTATCTTTGATTATAAAACATGCCCCCTACATTATCTTATCCACCTCTGCTCTACTACTTGTATAGTTTCTTTCCTCTCTCTTTATCCACAATCTTGTATAAACTATGAATCTATTGCAGTATGTTTTGTCCATGTTTCTTTGTAAATCCCATCAAACAAGCATTGAACAATATCGATGAACTTAATGGATATTAAAAAAGTTGTTTGGTGTAAATATTGATGTGATTATGAGAACTAGTTTCAGATGGAGCGGGAAGACTGTCGAATTACAGGGTAGGTCACTACAAAGATCTTGCAGCACATTACAAAAATAAGAGTGGTGGAGAAAGTCAACATCCTCTGCATCAGTGTCGCAAGAATTTTAGGGGTCGTAAAATAAAGCAAAAAAGTCAGCCTCTTTCTCCATATTGGGTAGAGACTTAGAGCATTTCCGCACAGAAGACCGTTTTTGCCTGAGTAAGGTGTTGGTTGTTTTAAGTGAGCTGTAGTCAAATTTTAGTTGCTACATATAATTAAATCATTGATTTTAGTTCGGTATTAGATCTTTGAAAGTGAATTTTGTTCTAGCTATTTATTTGTTCTCGTTCCTTGTGTTCACATTAGTTCATACTCTAACAATACGAGATGGTTGGTTCCTTAAAAGATGCCACCGTTTTTTGTTGCATGGACACTGGTGGAGTTGAAGGAAGTTTAAGAGAAATTGAATTTTACTTTTTTGTTCGGATATGAACTCGAATAAACATATTTTTGAACACTTGCCCGAGCTAAAAATGATAGCACGATTGTCATATTTGAAACTAGGCTGTTTGCCACTCTTTACCGTAAAGGTACAATGCAAATCTTTCATCTCTACAAACAGAAGTTAAGGGTTCTCTCTCTATCACTGAATATATTCTCTTCCTGTGACAACTACCGGTAACATTCAGGCTAGTTTAAACACGTTTAATGTCTTAAAAATATAATTTCAGGACAAATTTGCAAAAAGAAAAAAAAAACACTTGCAACCTGAGCTGTTCGTTATTATTCATTACATTCAAATTTAATACACAAATATTTTAGTATATTTCATTTGAGTAATTACATTAAGGATCTTAATCATAGGGCCATTACTTTGGTAGGTTTTAAAGGTCTTTATCCCACCATTTTTCCAGTGCTCTTCCAGTCGTGCCAAAACAAAAAGGAGGAGAAAGAGCCTGCCAACTCATCCAATTCACGTCGCTACTCCGTAGACAGCGCGTCAGTTTATCATCAAGCCTCAGATTACCCACTGTCTCCTTACTGCCCAAGCCACCAAGATCTGGTAAGATTTCACAGCCACACTCATCTGGTCCTCCGTAACAGCCGGACTCGCTGTTGACACAGGATTAGGATCAATAGTTGCTTCTCCACCTCAATAAACTTTCCGCACAATATGTTTCTTCAATAGATTATATCAATGCAGCCAACTTTAGCACCAACACTTGCCAGGATGTCGAACACTATTTTCTACTGCATGCGCCACTTGTTTGACTCGGTATGTAGAAGGACTAACGCTTTGTCACCCGCGCAGAGCTTCCTTCGCTTCTCTGTCCTGTCATATTGGTGCTTCTGTTTCAGCTGGGTCGCAATGACACGCCTGCAGGAAACTGCGGCGTGTCATTGAGCCGTTCCTGTTGGTAAAGGACTTGACTTCACATCTGGCTTCTCTTTCTCTTTCCTCCGAAATTACTTCTAGTTATGCATTCGGTTACATATGGTTCTCACGCGGAGCAGCTCAAATAGGGCAAAGCGAGTTTACTCCTGCGGCACCTCCCTATAGGTAAAGAGGTGAGAATTGATGTGTAGCTGCTCACTACACACACGGCGAAAACTGTCTCTCCGGCCATTATACATCAAGTGTCATGGTGTTGTCAGCCTATGCTTGATTTCTAAGAGGCGGTGCACCTTGTCCATAGAGTCCCTGCGTCTCTTGTTCGTTCAACACCCACTCTGAAACACCGGCGCCTCAGCTACCGTTTTGGTATTAATCTTCCTTAGCGAACTGCCTCGGCAAATTTAGTGTCAAAGATAAGACAAATTGTGTCCCTCCTCACTTGGTGAGTACATAGGGCCGATGATATCAACAGTCACATGTTTTAAAGGCGTATCAATCTAGAGAACCTCGTCAGGGATGCATAGCAGAATCAGTAGCATTTTGTCACATCACCGTCCGCTTCCGGCAAATGGAAATTGCTCAGGATCTTAACCCTTTTATCCGCTCAAAGACGTTGGTAGGGCCACCGGCTTCCTGCTGATCTTTTTTTCTGGATCCTCAAATCTGCGACATGCGATGCTCCTGATCTTCTCGAAGGAGGCGTTCCTGTTCCCTATTTGGGGAGCCTTCTTTGAAACTGCAATTCTTTGTATCGCCGGATATTCTTGCTAAGGGCTGATCAACTGGTTACGGTCCATTCCATCATCACGTCTCATACAAAGGTTGAGCTGTATTTGTCGCTGCACCTACCATTTGAAATTAATTAGTCTGAATCTTTGGGGCCTCTCGCTCCTTCCTCTTCCCAACCATGGCTTTACAGATGGCGACAAGGATGCACAAAACTTTCCGCTCCCCAGAGAGCTAGGGCATCCCTTGGTTGACCACTGCCTTCTCTCAGACAGCAATTTTGTGTTGTGGATCCTTATTAACACGCATATCTCACAGTGTCTAACTCTTCCCGACCAGTCCATTGCGCATCACACCGTCTCGACCGCCTATCTATCCTCTCAGGATTGGAGAACGGAGATCGCTAGTCTTCTTTGCGTATCCTACTTTGGCGCAGTTCATGGCAACTGGTAAGGCTTTTTTTCCCGCCTTTTATTCAGCTCTAGACTTGCACTTGTTGCTTCATTTCTTGTTGAACCTAATCGCGGCGCGTCGCTATCACTCATGCACCTGCTTTCTTCGCTGGCGTGCTTGAATACGTACATTCACTAGTGATATAACCATATCTCTTGCTCTTTAAATAAGAAAGCTGATTATTCTTGCTCATGTTAAGCTCATCTGTATATTGACCGACGTGGACTCTCTTCTCGGGTTACGCGGACGCACGGAGTCCATAACGAGTCGGGCACCCGATTACGGAGATTTACGTGGTTATTTAAACAGGTTCGGTACAGATTCCCCCTCTTGCCAACACTTTTCAGGCCACGAATGACTTTCTCCCTTACATTTACCGGCAGAAATCCGGAGAGACATCCATACATTTTCCTCGGACGAACAAATCCTTCAGGTTTGCTTAACTCAGTTTGCATCATCGGTTGAGATATGTCTTGATCATCACTATGAACATCTCGGCACTCTCACTCTCCTGATCACAAAGTCGTCTGACCCTGCCTCAATATCTATCCTCTACCAAGTCGCGTTTCTTCATAAATGCCTTCTTTCTATCATCATGATTCAATCTATCAAGTATTCATCACAACGCGTGTCCGCCTGTTTTTCCTTGATGGCAGCTCCAATCTTATTCAAAGTAGGCAAATTTTGCAGATTAATTGACGCAAAGGTATGCTTAAGTGGAACAGGAGACGGGACAATGAAAGAACTGCGGCATTTTACAGAACTTCTCAAAAGTTCTGCACTTCTTCACTTAAGGCATGGCTATTGGAATCATCATAAGCATCGATTTAGCTTTTCTCTTTGTGAGCCAGGAGATTGTAATCTATCAGACGTTACAAAACTTGATAATTATTATAATAATATATTTCAGATGCAATCTATTGTTCATGATAGTGCATACATAATGCTGCGCTGAAAAAGCGTTAGCAATTTCCTAATATTTGATTTAAAAACTTTTCAACCTTAAAGGAAATCCGTGATTTTGTAGCATGGTAATGGATACATATCAACCTATATTATAAATCCTGTATGTCAGCATACTACACATTGAGAGTGAGGACAACTCTAAAGTCTTTTTCAGTCTACAATTGAGCAGTCTTTACCAGATCTACTTTATAAATATACAGTTTTAGCAAATATTCATCATTTTCTTGAATTTTGATCCATAGCTAACGTCTAATACTCAAAGTTATCTTAGTTTTTCCAAAGAAACATTCTGCCCTCCATTAACAGCTTTAGCACTAAATAACATTAAATGCAAAGTCTAGCCTTAAAGACTTTTTTAAAAGAATAATTTTTACTTTGCATAATGGCCACTTAGATTCATGGATGTGTTTAAAACCAGAGCTGCAGCTATAGATTCGGAAAGCTGACATTTGAATAAAAAAGTATATGAAAAGCTGCAATAGTTTAGGGACATCGGTAAAAAGGCTGATGACTCTATCGCAAGTGACCATTCCAGACTTGCTATTTGTTTTTTCGGAAACATAAAAAAAAGCCGGAATACTGGAACCATTTTCGAATGGTATTGAGAAGTTATTTCTCTTACTGGACACGGGTAAACTGATAAGTTTTAGTGTTGTGGTGTGTATGTGTGTGTGTATATGTGTGCATATTTTCTTACCAATTGTATTCTTTATTTCGCAGCAGAAACAGACAAATGAAGAGGGCAATAAGTTTCAAGCAAAATTTTTTTGCACCTCCGAAACATTTAGTTCCTTGATACCATTTTGTTAATTATTCATTTGCAAGTTGTTTTTTAATCCAACGGAAAAGGACGTGCAGAGTAGCACACATTTTTACAACAGCTGCTGAGTTTATAATTAAAGCAACAGTATGCCAAAAAGCGTGAGTACACTTAGGGGTGGGGGATATTGATCTGTGCGAAAAGGAGGAGGAGAGGTGGGGGTGGGGACGGGATTTTTACCAGCGGGTTATAAATATAAGGAATAATATATTAAACGAATGTAAATGCTATTTCACAAACTGCACGATCTTTTACCCATCAGCACAAGTTTGTATGACAGGAGTCATCAAACTGAATCTGCTCTAGAGGAAAATTTTTTACAGAGCCATTAATTTTTAGGAGTTCCTCGTCATTACAGCTTTTTCCTTGCTTTGCAATAGATTTCGATAATTCAACAATTCTCTTACTTCACCTCTGAGCCTTCATATAAGTCTAGCTCTAGGTATGTGTACTAATAAACTACACTACACCGATGAGCAAGAAATTGACTTGTGTAAAGTATACACTCATATTTTGTCAAACAGAGCTTCTATTTGTTCAAAGGAATGTTCGTGGCAACGGCTAGCTAAATCATTCTTAGATATGCAGGAACATTTCTGTCGCGAATTCGAGCCCGATTTGGTCTGACGAGGGACTGAAAGCTCGAGATCATCTTATTGTGAACAGGAATTATACACAGGACACACCAAACCCATCTAAGAATGGACTTATTTTCGATAAAAATTATGAAGTTTAAGCTATAAATTATTATCGGTTTTTTTAAACTGAACACAGAATTGCCCCACTCTTATTTATAGACGTCGATTAAAGAATACTTTCAATGTAAGATTAATTTTGATCAAAACTTTTTAATTTCCCGTACATTTTTTATCCTTGTTAGGGCAAACGCAGCCTGTCAACAGGGAAGGGAGAATACACAAAACATAAACAACGAAATAGACACCGGCCAAGAACTTGCTCAAACAACAATCACGGTAGATAACTTTATAACATCGACTACAACAAGAGGTTCACGCAATTAATTAATTAGAATACCAGGGACAGGCGACAGAAAAACTATGTTATCAAGAGGGATAAATATATATAAAGAAGTAGGATAGTTACATAAAGAAGAAGACAGATAGATATGAGATGAACTAAATATAAATGTCCACGCACGCAGGCGCGACAATACAATGTAACCCGCTAAGCGTTACGCGAATAGAAAGTTTTTTATTGCAGGGATGGAATGGAATAAAGTTTTCTTTTGATGCACAAAATATTATGAATGCATCTATGATTGATTCCAAACATGTGCATGCATCATGTTATTGTGAAGAAAACTCATTTTTACTCCATGATAAGTTGTCAGTTGCCATTTGCGTTACACTTGATCAGAATCAAGCACACATTTGGATGCGATCTTGTTGGCTTATGGACAAAAAAAAGCAGAAGGGATTGTTGTTTTCCCGTGTCACCCAAAAGAAAAATTGCTCACGGGACATATTTCATTTGGAATGCAAAATATATATATACTTTTTACATCACTTTTGTTTTCATCGGAAAAAGACGAAATTAACAATTATAGAGTTCACTCGGCCCTACACAATTAATTTTTTGGACGAAATGATAGGGATAATGATGTGTAGCTGTCTGTGAAATCTACTTGAATGTGGGATATGGAGATTGTGCTTTGCTGACCCAAACGTTTTATGTGGATGATTGGCTGCATGCATCTTCTGCAGACGACCAGTAATATCATTTTGAGATCATCTAACAATTAAGGGGTTTAATTAAAATCCTGTCAGTCTTAAAAAAGAGATGAATATGTCAGAAATCTAAACAATTTCAGCAACTTTTTTCTTTTCTTTTAACTGTCTCATGCTCCTTTTATTCATTTTTAAATCTTTGTCTCTCTTTAGTCCTCTCTTCGTCCTGTGTTTAGCTCTCTTTCTTTCCTCTTTCCATCTCTCCTCTCTTGTTTTTTTTCTGCTATCTCTATTCATCCCTTTCTCTTTCTCACTCTCTGACTCTCTCTCTCTCTCTCTCTCTCTCTCTCTCTCTCTCTCTCTCTCTCTCTCTCTCTCTCTCTCTCTCTCTCTCTCTTGTTTTGTTTGAACTGAGAGTTTGTCCATACAATATTTCCTAGTGAAACAAAAAAAATATATTAACAGTTTAAGGAAGGTTTTTTTTTTATATTTTATTCTTCTATACGGTCTTATGCCTACACAGAGAGGTTAATGCCTTCCATGCAAAGGTCAAAGTGTTTTCCTATTTTCAGCTGCTATAGGTTTGAGTGGAGGAATATGATCGCTTATGCCTGTTCTAGACAAGTTACCCAAAGAAGAAGAAATAGACATTAGCTTTATATTGATGAATTAGATACACACTTTAAGTGAAATTCATAACTGCCCTTATAACTGAAATAGTAAACAAAATGCACCCTACTAGGGTGCAAATGGAATGATAGGGGTGGTATAGACTACCTTGTACTGGGACTTCGTGTGGTGTGAAACAACATGAAAATATTGATAAAATTAACACTCCTTGTAAAATGGCGTTGTTTTTGTACCAGAATTTCATAACGAAGGAAGTTCGGAAAGTAACCGGAAAATGATCAAAACTTTTGACCTAGTCAATACTTTAAACAGCGTAAACAGCAATGTAGGAAAATTCATTGTACACTTGGTGCGCAAATTTCATCACCATCAGTGAACGCACTGCTAAACAGCATTGATTTGAAAATGGCGCCCCCCTTCGCAGTGTGGTCAAAGTTGAAAATAAGAGCTGCTGTCCGTTTTCTGTTCGCGAAGGGAACAAAATGTTCCGTAATATACAGAGAAATAGTGGAAAACTACTGTGCATATGCAATGTCGATGACCCAACTCTGTCAGTAATGTTCTTGGTTCAAAGACGCCCGAACACAGCAAACAATGACTGGAACATAGCTCGAGTTAATGAGCTCATCAAAATCGACAGCAGAGTGAAACTGAAAGAAATTTTTCTGAAACTTGACATTACCAAAACGAATGTTTATGAAATTGTCCATGATAACCTTGGCTATCGCAAAGTTTCTGCCAGATGGTCCCCAAAATGTTGTCAGATGAGCATAAGCGCCAGAGAGTCGAAATCTCCCAAATCCTGCTGCACCAGTGACAACAAGGTGATGAGATTGTTCATGTGGGGCCTGGCGGGGACCATCGTGCCAGGAACAANNNTCTTGAACACCTCATCACTGGAGATGAAACTTGGTTACACCTGAGCAATCCGGAGACAAAACGCGACTCAATGACATGGAAGCACCCGTCCACTCTTGTCACAAAGAAGTTCAAAGTCCAGCAATCGGTAACAAATGTGATGGCCACCGTGTTTGGGGATTCACGTGGAATGGTCCTTTTAGATATTCTGCCAAAAGTAGAGAGCGTCAATGCTGATCGATATTGTGAAACACTTGACCGACTGAGACATGCTGTTCGACGCAAAAGACCTGGGCTCTTGCGTAGCGGAGTTGGCCTTCAACACGACAATGCAATCCCCAACGGCAAAACGCACAAAGAAATGGCTCGAACGTTACAGGTGGGACATTATTCTCCATCCAGCCTTCAGTCCAGACCTTGCACCCTCAAACTTTCATCTATTTGGATCCCTAAAGCGCCACCTGGGAGGCAAAAAGTTTGAGGATGAAGATGAACTCATTGGTGAAGTTTGTGATTGGTTTTCAAAGCTTGACGCAAACTTTTTCACCCAGGGTACATACTCGCTTCTCCCACGGTGGCAGAAATGCATAGCTTTACACGGGGACTACATAGAAAATAGCCAATAAATTTATCTTTCCCATGTGTACGTTTCATGCTGATCAATCGAATACTTTTTGAGTAATTCCATTTTTCCGGTTACTTTCCGAACTTCCGTACTTGCATTCTTGTTATGATTTCAGCTAATGTAGGGTCGTTTGAGAGCATTTTCGACTGTTTATCCCAAATTTTTATGCAGGTGGAAGAAGTACTTGAGTGATTGAATTCTCTTAATATCCATGCCACTGATTTCCTCAGTTTTTTTGGGTTTTTTTAACCATGAGTTTTTTTATAAATGTGGAGTAGGAAACGGGCATTCCGCTTCGACATTGTACCCGCTGATTCCCGCAAAAGCAATATACAAAGCAATATTGATACACCAAAAGTCATATATGAGCGAAAAAAATCTATAAATGTGCAAGCAAATCTACTTTGGCCAATTAATGGGTTAATGTGTGTGTAGGGGACTTTTTGTGTAGATCTATGAGAATATGCTAAAGAAAAGATACTTAGTTTGTTTTCAAATTTCTGATTCCGTTTCAAATGCAGTTTTACTGCTGCTGCGACTGCAAAATCTCATAAAATAAAACGTGGCTATGGCACTGGTGCGTTTCTCCCCACCGCATCCTCAACTACCACACCATCCCCCTTTCTTTCACTGCCTTTCTTCATCCTCCCTATTTCTCCTTCTTATCTCTTTCCCTCCATCCTAAGAGTGAAAAGCGCTGCAAAATCTAAGACAGGTGAGAAGACGCATACCGCACAAACACTGCCTATACGCGCATATCGCTCTTAAATCACTGATGAAACATACTCGAGAGGAAATGCAAAAAGTTTATGTAATCTTTTAATGGCAGTTTTTAGAAAACTAATTTCTTGCATTTGCATAATTATCTTTCATTTTAATGCCTAGTATTTTACTCTCTTTCTGAAGTAGATTAAGCATTTCTTGTAAAGAGAAAGTGCCTATCCAATCCATAATCACCTATTACACTAATGGGATCTGTAGTACAGATTAATAACAAAAACAATCACAACAAAATATGAAATATCTTTATCAATTTTATTATTATTATTATTATTATTATTATTATTATTA
>BLXT01006256.1:240190-259334 GCA_019648995.1 Plakobranchus ocellatus | reverse complement strand
GCGTAAGATTATATTTGAACGTCCCCTTACTGGCTATTCACGCCTGAGTTACGGATACGTGATCGCATTGATGCGAAGTTTCATATGTGCGCAGTTTACGTGCATGCATTCTGCGCATTTCCCGCATGGATCCGCAGCGTCTGCGCACTTTAAACGCTATCGTGGCGATATGTGCCCGATGTGGCCAAGCTCTATAAAGCGGTACTCCAATATTTGTATCATTTTCGCATTGGCTCTGGAAGATGTGTTTAATATTAGATATCCTAGCGTTGCAGGGAAAAAAAAGATATATATATATATATATATATATATATATATATATATATATATATATATATATATATATATAAACACATTTTATGTCCAGAGAATAAAAAGGAATAAAATATGCATCTATCAATGTGAAGATTTTCACCTGCTGAACAGCCTCACTGTAAGGTTGACGCCCAGTATGGCGGCAGTGAAGGCACTTGTAGCTGTCTCTATTCCCTGATGCTTGGACTGCTTCCCCTTGCCGCTGTGTCGTTTGCCTGTTGTAACAGACCCAGGCTGGGTCTGCGAAACTGTGAAACAGACACTATTTTTTGCATCTTCATCATCATTGACTGTCAGCGTGGCTGACGCTGAATCTAAATTCCTCGCTTGGGAATGCTTTCCTCGGACAATGTGCTGGATCTGGAAACTCCAGGTCTCCATGATAAAGTCGTCACTGATAGTCCTCTTATGCTGGCCTGCCACACTTTCCTTCTCACGATTCAAGATCTTTCCCTCCCTGGTGCGCATGTTTCCGTACAACTTTATGCACTGGACACAAGTTGCATGGGGATCCAACTGTTTCCCGGCTTGTTTAAACAGGCCGGTCTTAAATGCCACGCTAATTCACTCCCTGTACTTCTTGTCGTTAAGCTGTGGTTATGCCTTGATGAATAAATCAGCCAGCTCTCTTTCCCCATTCTGTCCAGCAGAGCCCAGGACTGTCCTTCTTGGACAGCTGGAATAGCTTCTTTTGCTGTTGATTGATTCCTTCCTTATTCAATAGCTTACTCTGGGTGTCGAGTGGTGCCTGTTGGATATTACTCACTATCAATGATTGAGGAGAATCATCGCTCTCCACCTGGAATTTCTGGTTCGCAGTGGGCCCTGCTATGCCGTGCTCTTCCACGTGTTGGTTTCGTCTTCAGCATATTCTCTGCTTGCTAGCAAGTTGTGATAAGCGAGAAATGGCCAGGCAATCATGGCTTGATATTTCAGGTAGCACAGCGGAAAATTGTGGAAAAAAACTAGCATTTTAGTTGAAGATCCCTCAATGGTACCTCTAGATCTGAGATCCCTTGCTCAGTAAAGCGAGATAATTAATTGCCCCAGTTGCTCCCAAGAAAGCTATTTTATTGATGCCTACCTTTGATGGTTACTTTTTACCTAAAAAGGAATTTTATTTCTAGAAACGTTTCGTACCCTGTGCTTCATATCAAACTGCTCTAAAATCTCAATGCTACAGAGTGATGTGACCTGTGTCAATGTAGATAGGGTAGTTTTATATTTATTTGCACTTTAAAAGAAGCTTGTGATGTAATTTTTCTTCTGCATTCTGTAGTTTTTCTAAATTAGCCTTATTTAATGATTTTTTTTAATCATTTTCTTCATAAAAGAATTTGTCCTAACATTACTTTCATGCTATGACTATAAGGAAAGAAATTGATATCATGATTTGTATTAAGCTATAGCGGTGGAGGTTCTATTGAAGTACAGATTATCAAAAATATCATTGAAGAACTGGTTTTCCTTCAAATGAATGGCTAGCTCTCAAACATTTCCCCTGTAATTTAAAGGGATGCAGTTTTTTTGTCGTCCAAGATGACTTATTATTGATCGAGATACAAGAGCTTTACTTAAAAGTACTATTTAATATAAACATCAGCTCAACTGTTTCGTTCAGGTATGCAAATAAGCACAAGCCAGTTGCTTCCTTTTGAGACCATGCAGAGAAGTAAAAGTTATTTGAGACAAAGGTCTGTGATAGCCCTTTCAAAGTACAATTTATATTTTTCCCCAAAAGAAATGAAAAAATTGTTAGTGAGGAATGCATGAGTTTGTTGCTTCACTCTTATCCTCTCTCTCTCTCTCTCTCTCTCTCTCTCTCTCTCTCTCTCTCTCATTCTCTCTCTCTCCCTCTCTCTCTCTTTCTCTCTCTCTCTTTCTCTCTCTCTCTCTCTCTCTCTCTCTCTCTTTCTCTCTCTCTATATGCGTTCTCTATGATTCTACACCTTTATGGTTCAATTCTTTCTCTTAGTTTTTAAATGATTTAGGCCTTAGAGCTCGGACTTTCACATCCATCTCATGTTCTCAACACTTTGACATAATACTTTTTATGAAAGAAACACGCTGTTACTCGCATCAGAACAATGTAGATTCGTGAAAACGATGTTTATTGTTATCTGTGTGGTGAAAAAGATTGAAATTGGAGATTAAATTTGGTTTTCATAGTAATTATCTATAAATGGATTTCGAGTTCTCATGGTGTTTCATCTTCTGTGTCTATTCGTTCGTCTTTATATAGATCTATAGATGTACATCATTCCCAAGCTTTTTTATTATTTTCTATCTTAGGCCACTATCAATCGGTTATTAAAAAATCGAAACGAAAGCTTAAAATTCGTTAAAAATCTGTATGAGTATTTGAAAAGCTGATAAAAACTATAAAAGGCCTCACATATTTCCACAGACATCAGATTCATTTAAGAAACCAACCATGGAAGACGAACAGGCCTCTCTGAAAAGCACTGTAGCATTTTTTCCTGATGACTTGGCATTCAATTTAACTGAAATACGCCGGGCAGTATACAAGCTGCAGCATGCATCACAGAAAAAGGCTGTTCCTCATATTTTGAAAAGTAGCTGTGGATAAGCCATGTTTAACCCACCCGCATCCTACCTACCAACGTTTCCCATTTCCCACCTACCCATTACGCTCTCTCGTTGAAGTTTGACCCAAATTGAGAAATATTCATGCAGCTTTTTTGTCTTTCCAGCATTCCAATTTTCGTGGCCGAATCATGTGGGTGCACGTGTTTACGTTGGGTTTGAGATCAGATCCATCAGAATTAACGATTTAGAAGCACTTTAGTAAGTTTGCTCGCATGACGTTTTCCCGGACGCTCAATGATTAGCGATCCAGAGAGAAGCTACGCTAAAATGGAATTAAAATGTTTCGATTCTATTGTTAGGCCGTCTAATATACTCATATTTTCAACCTTCAAATTTTGTTTTAGATGGCCATCAAGGCTAACAGAAGGTCTCACGTTTTTGTTCATTTTTAGTGAATTTGAAACTCAGGACAATAATACAGATATTTTTATAATTTTTCCAATTTCACTTTTTGGCCAATGACAATTTTTCCATTTCATTTCCTTTTACAAAAGTCTCAAGCTCGTGTTGATTTTTTGTTTCATGCATTACATTGTTGCCTGTTATCTATCTGATCATTACAATACGCCCTTTGATTCATATTAGTACAAAATGGCAGGTGATTATGAATCTTTCGGGGGTATATTTTTCATTTAGACATTTGTTGCAAATGACATTGTCTCTATGATATTTTTTATAGCAATCACATACTGTCATTTTCATTTAATTTTTTCTGCAACTTCATTCTCAGCGTCGTGACAGTAAGTTATTCCAATTCATCACCGGCGCAGCTTGAATTTTATGACATTTAGTTCTGAAAACGATATCAACGTTAAGTTTGCCATTCATTTCATTATGGAATTTTCACTGTACAATTTTAGAGCGTTAAAGTTTAAAAAACATTACTTAAAATTAGTGCACTTATAAAATTATTTACATAATCTTTGAAAATTATGAATGTGTAAAATATTATTAAATTTCTATCTTTTTTTTCATTTTTTTTTTTTTTTTTTTAATCATTCCTGAAAATCTTTTGTCCGATTTGAATTAATTTTCAAAGAAGCATGCATCTTTTTTTTGTAATTCTAGGAATTTAACTAAAGGCTATCTCAGTTAAGGCGATATGGCCAATATGCTGCAACCTGCTGAAGTTTCACTAAAGTGAAAGATGCTCACAATAAACAACGAACTCAAGAAAAACATCTCTTACGGTTTTATTTTTGTTTTTGTTTTTTTTTTCTCTTTAACTTATTACTAAATCTTTTTCATTGAAAAATTTATATCAAACAAAACTAACGTTCACTATGGACAAAAAATGGGATTTCATTTGACATAATATTCCTTTTGTAAGCCAATGGTAAGTAAGTGGGTGAGCCAAAAAGTGGATGAATTCGGAAGAATTATGTTGCCGACCGTCCACTGAGGTGGGCTTTTGGGGGAGTAGTAGATGGTTTGTTAGGGCGATGCATTTTTTTTTTTTTTTATTCATTTTATATACTCCTCACTGGGATTCAAATGAAATTGCTGGAATGGTCGGATAACGCTCTACAACGAAACACAGACAAATTATGGCAATAGTCTAGGTTATCACCAATGACGAAAACCAATAGCGTAATCAATGTGCAAACACTTTCAGATTGATTTTATTTGATATTTTTTTTTTAAAAAAGCTCATAAAAAATGTTTATATAATTCAAAGTTAGGTAAACTTTTCTTTTTTTAACTTTTTTTTCATTGAGATGAATATTTGAGACTACCATAGCAAATCAGCGACAATCTGGTTGAAAATGATTTTGCTGCAGATTTCTTGTTGTTGGCTTAAGTCTTTAAGTAATCGTGTTTTTTTTTTTTTTTTAATATTAAGACATAGAAAGGTGGTTTTGATCCCTATTCAGCGGTAATAACGTTGTGATCATAATTGTATACATGTTCAAAATTTGACCTGGAATAATTTTTTAATATTGCCTCACAAAATACACTGGTGACAGTTAAGGTGCTAATCTGTTCCCACACTATTCGCCCGCCTCACAATCAAGCCAAGGACGGCTGCGATAATGGTGGCAACAAACAAGAAGAGAGGACCAAGGTTGGCGGTGCTTGTTACTGGAGATGAAAGGAAATAAAAGTGACATCGTGAAACGGTACAGTGGAATTTGGATCAGAAAAGGCAATTCCAATTGTGTCGACCCCTCTCTCTGTATTAGGCTAGCGCTTCATTAATGCGGGGAAAATAATGACCAATGTGTTTTACTCCCACCAATGTTTTCGCACCAGTATTTTCCTGCTTTGAAGTGTAATATATAGATCTATTTATGTCTACGAGCGTTTCTGTTTACTTGGATGCCTAAGATAGAGACAGAAGGATAGGATTAAAAGGTGAATGACCACTGTCAGAAGAAATCTTACTATCGTGGGTTTTTTTCTGTACTTCCGTTTACCATACTGCTGCTCACGTATAGTTACCCTGCAGGGTAACAACTAATACATAGCTTACATTTTGAATTCATAACAGGTGATATGGCTTGTGATAGGGTTATCCGTATATTTTCATCATGGTGGAAAAAAAAGATAGTAAAACTTTGCAATTAATGTTAATTCTCAGTCATCTGATCATCTGACTTATATTTTTGTAGTCTTCCCCACAATTTTTCTGTTTTTTACTGCCTGATCTGTCAAGTTCGAATTTTCAAATAACTTCAAATATTTGGGTTTGTATGAAGTTCACAATAGTATTCAAGAAATATCTTTAATGACACCAAACCCATCGAAACAGAACATTTTTTTTTCAAACACATTATGAACACTCATTGAGGGCTCGGGACAAAATGGATTGCCATTTATTTTGTTAATGAACCAGAGAAATTGTTGACCTATTTTGGCGAATCTTATTTTCGAATAAAATTAACTTGATCACTTTTCTATTTAATTTTAATATTAAAAAATATTACAAATCACCATGTTAATTCGTGTGTTATTTGACTGATGATATTGTCGTGGGGAGATATTACCTAATGCCCCTTTTCAAAGAGGAAAAAAAAAGAACTGAAAATCTGCACAGTTAGCCATTTTGAATTGAAATTTGTCAACTGTGAGCGGATTAGTTTAAGTTAAAAAATTAAAGTAAATTAAACGAGAAAATCTGAACTGAAAAAGTTTCAGGTAGGCCTACACTTTGCTTGCTCTAAATCACGGTGTCTACCGACATTTTAAATTATATATCAGTGTAAATAGATATTAATATTTTCTTCAATACCCATCTAGAATGCATTCATTACGAACTCATGTGAATAGACAGCGCATTAACCCAATAGAATGCAGGTCCTCAAGTTTTTATATAGTGAGATATGTTGTGTTATTTTGTGGCTTGAAACAGTTTCGGTTACTTAAAAAAAAATACATAGAGGCTATAGAAGCAGTTAAAACTCCGTCCCAAAAGTGAGACACTGCCCACAAGAGGGGGCATGGGGTTTTTTTTCTAAACTTTTTGATTGCTACTTAGAAAGTTCACACATATATTTTTGCATATATCGATGATAAAAAGGGTAAACCAAATATTGATTGGTTTAAAACTAAATTTTATTTGTGTTTTGGCGAAATGTATTAAAACAAAAAAAATAAAAACCGTAAAAGAGTAAACCTCTCTGGTTAGGCATAAAGGCTTACAAAGGAACTGCAATAGTAAAATTCCAGTGAAGCAGTCTTGGTGCATTGGTGCACTGGGTCATTTGGAGGACAGCTTCATTGCCTTTTTTTTAGTTTTACTATGAATGAATTATTTGCATTGATATCTTCTATGATAGTGCACTGCGGACTCATCAATGTCGAGGCACTGTGTCTCAGGCCAATATATGAGGAACTTCTCATTCAGGTCTGAGATAAGAAGCATCACTTTGGTCATTTTGTAATCAGTATTCAAAGTGCGGTCTTCATAGAGACGAATGACCCTGAGAATTTCCTCAAATCTTTGAAAGACCTCACTGACACAATCAAGACGTTCTCTTGATTCTACCAAAACTTGCACTTTCGATGCAGCCAATTGTATCCAGAAACGAAGATTATGCCTCTCACGGTCTTTAGATTCCCAACAGACTCTTGGAAGCCAATTACTTCTTTTTGTGTGCCATAAAAATAAGTCGTGTCTTTTATAAACTCGAGTAGAGCATCGTCAAAAAAAGTTAAAAAATTGATGCAGGCGCTAAGTCGCGATCTATGATCCAATATATAGTTGTATCGAGGACATGCAAAGTTAATTCTGCTTCGAGATCGGCCCGTTTCCAACTGCGTTGTTTGGTGGTAGCCTGCAGTTTGCCTCTTTTCCTCTTTCTTGAAAGGACAGGCTCCACGTCGCTGTCACTTCTTGCTCTGATGTGATGATATTCACTTGAGCAATATTGAAGTACGCACGGCCTGCTCTTGATCGGGCAGTTACAGCGCAAGCAACTTTCAGTTCATTTCCAGACAAATAATTGACCGATGCTTCAATACCATCCTCATCACAGCTGTCACAGTCAATAAGTTCAAGCAGTGGTGGAGGTTCAGTGTGTACATCAACAACCTCATATTGCGAGTCAAAGAGTCCGCGACCATATTCGGCGCCTCATTCACGGTCATCAGCCTGTCGAGAAATAGGCCTATTTGTAGAATAAAATAACTATACATGTCTACAATAGACGAAAATCATGTATCATACAGAGAAGTAAAGGGAACCCAATAGTGCAAATCGAACTTAAATCACTTTATAAAAGTATATAGACGTACAGTGTTTTGTTTTTTTTTTCCTCGATTAGGTATATCAATTGGAAAAGAATAAAACATGCGTTTATAAATTAACCCTAACACACTAAAGTTAGGCTTGCCATTTAAAAAGTAATAAAAATTCAGGGTTTTAGTGTTTTTTCTAGTATTAGTAGTACATAAAACCAGAAAACAAATCACAGTGCCTCTAGTGGGCAGCGTCCAACTTTTGGGACGGCCTTTCACAAGTTACGCATTTTATCAATGTTCTTTAGTGGTTGCTAGAAAGACAAGGTTATAAACAACACATTTAATTGAATAGCTTAAATATAATTTTCATCATTTTAAATACCTTTGAACTTTCGCCTCCTGCGTTAATTCTGTATTTGTGGAAATGGACAGTGGTGGCCTTTGTCACGAATGGCTTTGCGCAATTCAGTTTTCAATCTAGTTGAACACTGCCTGCGATAATGACTTCTTTTTAATACAGTAAAGAACAGAATCCCTTTTTATCTTTCCGAAAATTGGGCAAATATTGTAAAAGTAAATGGGACGAAAAATATATTCATTTAAATAAAGAACAATTTGAGGATTTCAAATTATCTCTTCTCTCTTCGTAGGTCTAGACATTCATATTAGCTGTCTATCTTTCAGCGATCTCTCTCAAAATATCTGAGCCCTGTCTTTAATACCCAAAGTCCACAGTTGCTAGAAAGTGTTAGCAATGCAATGCTTAGGTTAATTTTTTTAAGTAATGCAAACAATATTGACCGTTCTAGAATCAAGTTTTCTATGTAATCTACGATAGTTAAAAATATTGACCAATCAAATGCTCTAAATTATCATGGCTCTAATTCGTAAACATCAGCCTGGACTTTCTAGTCATAGGTAAAGTCTATCTAGTCACTAGGTAACAATCTTACAGCTTCCGTTAAATAATGTTATCGACAAGAACCGCCTAGAAAACTCAGAAAAACAATTGACTACTAGTGCCATTAGTAAATCAGTATCAGATATGTAACTGAAATACCGTCGAAAACTGTCGGTTTGCATGAGCCTTTTGCCATTATAAAGGCTAAAGTTAGCAAGCAGAGAGAATAATTGTTGACTCCAGGGCAGCGCTTTAGGGAAATTAATAATATTCATAATATAATTATTTGCTTTACTGTAGAAGCGGTTTAGAGTTCCAAGTTAAACGGGTTGACATGATTGCAACTGCAAGAGGGCTCTATGCTAGCTGCTTGTAAAGCAAAGGCAAGCCATTAAACAATCAAAGAGTGCTGTTGGCTACAATAAATCAGTTCTTGGTGCTTGTTCACACCGGTATATTCTGCAAAGTCACAACCCCTTAGTCTACGCGCAACCACTGAGCTTGGTACATCAGCAAAAGCTGGTACAATTTTATAATTTCGTGTGAAGATTATATTTAAGGTTGATTCGAAGCCACTATGCCCTACGATAATTTGATCTGAATATTTTAGACACACTTTTGATTCGTCCAGAACTGTTGTTGCAATATATTTTACAATTGCATAAAAAACTGTAAGTGGTCGATTACATTGTTTATAGAACCATCCTACCTAGTTGCTAAAATTGTTGAAGCGGCTGATGCCTTAAATAAACTGTTGAAAAGATGTGAAAACTAAATAAGGACCGCTGCACAAGATTCTCAGCCAGTCGGACCGAAGAGGGCAATTTTCCCTCAGCCAGATATTTCTGTCGTATGCACTGCACAGACGACTTTTGGAATAAACCATGAAGTAAATATAATCTCTTTAGACTAAATTGTACTGCTGTTTACACGACGTATTTATTCCTGCCCATTTTAATGTCTAACTTATTTCTTATAAATCCGTAGCTCTTGGTGATTTCGTAAATTCAAAATTATTTTTCCCTAGTTAATAATTGTGTTTCCTTTATTTCCTCCTCTCTGTTTTTTAGAGTAAACAAGTACGCCATGTCTTGGAAAATACACGCAAACAAACAACGAAACGCGCCGATCTCTCTCTTTTACAGCCATCATTGCCAGAGCCTTAAATGTAAAAGATATACACGATCCCGAATCTATCATTTTATACGCAGCATGGTGTAAAATACTACGTCCTAATATGTTGGTGGGTGTGCGATACAACACCTGATTTGCCTAAGGCATCATAGGGCTAGGGTGGTCACTCATTCTAATAAGGATAAAATGTATAATTGCTCATACTTGCTACCATTAGAATTCAAGTTCAAGCTTACCATAATACGAGTACTAAAATTAAGGTTCACCGAATACATCAGAACTAAATTTATGCTTATTATATTACAAGTATCATAACTTACGGTTATTGACCTCATCAGTCGTGTATCAGAACTCAGTTTTGCCATCATTTGAATATCAGATTACATGTTAATCTTAAGGAAAGAATCAAAATTCATGCTAACCATAATACAATCGTCAGATCTAAGGTTTCCAAATTCAGAACTCTAGCTTACCACAACACCAGTATCAGACCCCAAACATACCATTATAACAATATTAGAACTCAAGCTTTCCAAAAGAGTACTTTTAAATTTCAAACTTACCACAATATGTCAGGACTTAGGACTTCTCGCCCATATTTACAATCACCAGGAGTCATGACTGTCCTCTCATAATCATAAGCAAAAGACGGTATGGCTAATTGTTCTTACTCACCAGTATATTACAGAATTGTAATTAACACCTGCTCAGCAGTACCAAAAGACAAGCTGATTATGCATGATTATTAGGTATAGAACTTAAGGCTAGTCGCTCCTGTCTACAAAAATCAAAATTTACTAAGTAGTTTTGTGAACATATCGAGATACGTTGAACTGGGTTTTGAATTTGTTGTAGGCGTCATCATAAGTAATAGTACGCTTTACTATTTTTCTTAATTTGTATTTATTTTTTAAGGTGTCAGAACTTAAGCTTCTTACCTGTGTATGGAGACATGACTGGAAGTTCATCTTCAGGAGTATCACAGTTGCCGGTGCCGGTTGCTTTCTCGGTAATGTTTGCTGGCTCAATACGATCACTAATGGTACCATTACTCATGATTATTTGCTCAGTACTAGTATTTATGTTTGTTTGCTCAGTAGCAATATTCATGGTTGTTTGTTCAGTGCGATAACTCGTGGTAGTTTGCTCAGTTCGATAAGTCGTAGTTGTTGGCACGGTTGTTGTTGTAGTCGTAGAGCTTTGGGTTGATGGCGCAAGCGTACTATACCACATCGGCGACTCACATATATAGCCCATATGCGAACCACATCCATAAGTGGTCCATTGATCAGTTTTATCGCCGATCACTGCGCACTTTTCATACTGTTTCGGAGTACGCTCAATGGTTTTGTCGAACCAATTTCTATACCTTGCCTGGTAAAATTGCAGGTATATTAAACAAAGGATGAAAGGAATTCGTTAATATTTATTCTTTCTCTCAAGCACTTCAGCTTAATATATCTTTTTTTATGTATATGAAAAAGCAAAGTATAATTTGTTTGAATACTGATCCTCATTGGTCAGATCTGGAAAAACTACGGGAAGAAAAAAAAATTCTTTGAAACCTATTCAAAATCCCAGAAGTGTTAAGGGTCCATTTGGCCCATACTTACCACATCTCAAGTTTGTGATGTGAAAAAAAACATTTTCGTTCTAAATAAACATATTTGTTACCACATGTAAATTCACGAACGATCATTCATATGATACTTCCAAGTTTGCAGCAATAGAAATAAAAGCTTTTTTCATTCAACTGAACCTTAGGTGTAGAGACATTAAGTGGACGGTGCCCTTATTTTTTTAAATCAAGATTTTAAACGCTTTGACCAGAACTAAAATAAGATTAATTTGTTTTTACTTTTGCACAAGAAACAAGTTTAGGTTGTGGTTAGAAATGCTCAAAAGACAGAGAAATGCTATGACTTGTCGCAAGATAGTTAGTTCCAATACTATTTTGGGCCTCAATATTTAATTAAATATAATTGTATAACATCATAACTTAACGAGCGACTATTTTACTTTAAAACTAGAACTTTATCTAATACAGAGACAATTGGGCTGCTCTTTCAAATAGACGAAAAAAAAAAAAAAAGCTTGAATAACCTAGATAATTAAAAACTAAGATAATTTCGATATCTTAAAGATACAGCAAGTTAATAATAGTAATAAAACAACGATCAGTCTAGATTGCTTGTTTGATGTGATCATTGAGTGATGCACCCAGTCAACTATGCAACGGTTATCTCGGGATTTCTATTCATTCAAGGGCATTATTTAGCAGTTGTTAAAAGGAATCAATATGAAAAATTAAAATTCTTTAAACATCTGTAGAATTTAGGCTATAAGCAAACAACTTGAAAAAAGGCCTTACAAAACCTTAAATTCAACAGAGACCAAGCTCCCGTAAACCATTTGCCGAGAGGGATCGACCTCTTGAAAAAAACTGTACTTGACAGTCACGTTGTAGGATTTACCGGAGCTTTGAAAGTCTAGGCATTCAACTTAAATATGCAGAACAGTGAAGAAGAATTTTGCAATCATAACAAAAAGGCTGTTATATGATCTTATAAAAGGTAGCTTTTGATGAGCCATGTACATGTATGGCCCACTGTAACATACATTATCACAATTTCCCGTATTCTGCCTGCTCCTTCATCTTTTTTTTGCTGAAGTTTTCTACGCTGTAGTGTAGATCATGGAGCTGTGTTGCAACCACCCGCATCCCAATTTCCTTGCCAAATGATGCGGATGTGTATGTTTACTTTAACGCGTGGCTTAGAGCCGCTTTAGCAAGTTTATCCATATTTTCTATTCATCGGATGCCTACTCAAGCATGGAATCAGATGGAGGAGATATGAGTATAGAATTGAAATTTCCCGATTGAATTGTAAGTCGCCTAATATTTTTGACTCTCAAATTTCTGTTTGAAACAGTCTAAAAAGCTGGCCTAGGCTATCACTGTAAATAATAAATAAATAAATAAATAAATATAATATATATATATATGGAGGAGCGGTGGCTCATCTGGTAGGGCAGTTGGCTACTATCCAAGAGGTCCGGGGTTCGATTCCCAGTCCGGGCCAAGTCAGATTTTCATTGCTCCTCTGTGTCCACCCAGCACTAAATGGGTAGCTAGATCTCTTAAGATCCGGCGAAAGTAAAGGTGGCGAGGAAAGCAATGGCAAACTACCTCAAAATGCCGTATGCCAAGAACAATCAGGACCCTACTCCTGGTTCCCCGACGCTTAGACTAAGCATGGGACCCACTTTACTTTACTTTATATATATATATATATATATATATATATATATATATATATAATATTTGACCAGAAGTCTTTTCATCTCGGTTAGTGCGAGGGTTATGTCCTAAAAGTCAACACTGAAAACGCATGACCCATGTCGAGTTCACTTGAGCCTTGAGGACGATCTCAAATATAATTTGGAGCTGCGACTGTTTCGTCCTGTTTAGAGCAATCACTGTGAGCAGCAAATTGTTTGGAAATTCTGTTATTCTTAAAATAATGTTGAAAAGCCACTCACAGGGGTTCTCTTTCTTTTGCTCAGTTCAATCTACCCGGTGCTCTTCTCAAGATGGAGGGCACTGAACATATTGATTGGCATGAAGTTGAGATTTAAAGATAAAATTTAGATAAAGTTCAAAATTCGATGAATGCGTTGAAGTACAAGGAATAAAGTCCTGGCCCCGATTTAGTGCTTAAAATCAGGCAAGGAGAGATTGAAACAAAATAGACCTATGATATAGATTTTCAAGGAGACATTTCTGTTTTAATAAAAAAAAAGAAATAAAAGCTTTTTTTCATTCAACTGAACCTTAGGTGTAGAGACATTAAGTGGACGGTGTCCTAAATGCCTCAAGGCATTTCTGCAAAGATCCATATACGATACTGCCGTAATCCAATTTGGAGCGGATTAGTGTGTTGTAGAGATTTAGAAGTGTGGCTGTATCCTATGCCAAGTCCGTATGGCGCACAGCTCGCAAAAAAAATTTGAAGCTTTTAAGCATTAAGTCTGAAAACTTATCATGAGCTTTTAATTTCAATATTTGGTAAAAAAAAAAAAAAAAATGACTGGTAAAAATTAGCTTCACACCTCACCAGGATTGGTTGGCATCCAGGCAAAGGGGATGCTAAACGTAATTTGTATGTCTGTGGAAATGCACACATATTTTGGATACAAACTCAGTACACTGTTGGTAAAAAATTGGATGGTACATTCGTGGTGCTGCAAATGTTTACCGTCGACATAGATTTCCAAAACGTCTATAAATAAGAGACATTCAGATTGTCATTGACTGACTTATTTATTTTTTAATTCAAAAGTGCGGAGGATAGAATAATGCTCTTAGAAACATGCTTTTTTTATGGGAGCCAGAAAACGTGTGGCCCGTTTATACTTTAGAATACAAAAGTTAGATAAAAATTAATCTAAAATTTAGGAGAAATGTTATATAAAATCATTATTTTTTCCATTTTTTAGCAATTTTTTTCAGCGAAAGCCATTTGAATGAAAGTTCTTCAACAAAGCAAGTGGTCCAATCTGCCGCAGTCATCTCTGAAAAGGCACTGAGTCTTTAATGGAAGGTTTGTAGGCAAGCAGTCCGACTAGTCGCTCAATAATCAGTCGTAACTTACATAATCACTTGTAAGTGATATAGGTCTATAATTCCCGGGTTTGAGAATTGGAACTGCCGGAGCCTCTATCTAAAAGAGAGAGAGGGATGTTTCCTGTGATCCAATTAATATTAAAAACTTTAAGAAGAGTATACACACAGGGCTCAGAAAAGTGCTTCAAGAGGTGATAGCATAATATATGCTATCGGTCCTACAACCTATTCATTACACTTGACTGATTGCCTGATCCAGAACAAGAAAATTGTATTACAGGACCCTTGGTTTGGAATACAAATTTATTTTTTGTTTGTTTGTTATCTATGGCTTGCTCTAATTTCTGAAAACTTTATGAATAACCTTGAAAGGGCGATTTTTTAAAAAAATGTATTGGCCAGTAATTGCCATGTTCGAGCCACACCGTAGATCACGTCTACGAGTAACTCCTTTAATACTACTAAGTTTCTCATGAGGGCTTTGGTCATAGGGATCTCTTGGAATATCGTGGCTGCTTTCAACTTTTACGCCTTATTGTTCAAATTTAAATCGACCATGAGCTCAATTCACCTCGATGGTCTTGTCGCCCAGGTTCCCCTTGAGTTTTCTGTGGATTTTAAAAGGCGACCTGGCGCTCCCATCGCAAATGCCCTGGAACTTACTACCATAACTTTTTTTTTTTTAATTATGACCCCAGGGACTAGTGACCATAACCTCTCTGAATGATCACCAAAAGGAGACATACGTATCAACTTAGAAGTCCTCCACCTTCCTTGTGCTAGTAACGGAGAAACCACCATATAAGCTGTCTTGTGTAAGGCTTCTCTGACTCTTTGGGACATGGGTAAAGAATAGGGCTTTTCTTGGTGTGAGCCATTTTTTTTTACATTCACTCCACGGCACCCTGCCACCCCGAGCCCAACCAAGGGACACATTGCGTGGATCTTGCGCACCATGCCAGAAGAGAGAGCGAGGCCTCTTTATTAGCTGATTGGGCATTGTGGGTCAGAGCTGTCTCGCTCATGGAGTGGCCATGTAAATTTTCTGGTGAGATACAGCCAATATTGTCCAACCATCACAAACTCCACAGCCAAGATCGATGCCTTTCACCATACGGATCGCACCTCAGAGCAAACAACTTTTCCACATTGTGATTTGTTCAACACAAGAGGGCTGCTATAAAAAGAAGTAAGGTACAGCAGTAGGAGAAATAGATAAGACGATAAGGCATAACATGTAGTGGGTGTAGACGACAGAGCATGGTGGAGGAAACTTATGTAGCCGATGTACATACAGGGGACAATTCATGTGAGGCAATCAGTTTACGCCGTCTCTTACGACTAGAGAGGCACAGAGGGTTGACTGCATACCAAACTCAACAGGGGAAAAAGAAGTAAAGGCCAGTAGGAAGACAAGATAAAGCAATATCGCACGAAAAGAAGTGGAAAGAGGCGACAAAGCAAGGAAGAGGGAAAGTCTGCCGTTTTAATACATCTATTGCTGCAATTGTTGTGTTTCGGTTGAAATTCCCCCGTGGACACACTGTCCGCTGAAGACAACAGACAAAAATTTAGTATAGATATTGCATGAGCGCTAACCCTTCCCCAGATCACGCATCGGACCAACGTTCCTTCACTCGAAGAGGTAGTCAGACAGAACATCGGCACTGTGTTGAAATCTCTTCTTTCAACACCTTAGTCCGCTGCATTACCTTCAGAACTCCCAGCAAAAGGAGTCAAATAGGAAATTGCATCAAGCAATAAATAGAAAAGATGTACATTCTGCCCTGCAAAAAAAGATCGGAAAACTAAGTCGATATGTGCCACCTCTGACCGCCACATATATCAATATCATTCCGTGCTCCTTTATCAAAACTGTTCTTAGATGTCAACTGCCATACACTGCTTGCATTTGGTTTCATAATGCTCTTTAGTTTCAATGTGTTTGTGTGTGTGTGTGTGTGTGTGTCTGAGAGAGAGAGAGAGAGAGAGAGAGAGAGAGAGAGAGAGAGAGAGAGAGAGAGAGAGAAAGAATGTGCTTGTACGAATGACGATATCGGTCCGATCTAATACGACCTGTACATGAAATCAGTCTTTTTAAATGTATGTTTACGATTTCATTCACTATTGTTTGGTTTTATTGCATTAAATCATAAACAATCTCTTTGTAAAATCTGTTTTGTTCATACATTTGGTATACCATAGTCTATTATAAAGTGTACGGGTGTGAGCCACCCAGTCGCCGGGGACTATATACACAAATTTTAACCCCCCACAAATTTGCAAAAAAATGCACAACAATGAATTTGAGCACTTTGGAGTAGGCACACCAGCTATCTTGAGGATTAGGTTGAACTATAACCTGAAAAAATATTAATCGAATAATGACAAAATTAAGGCTCTCCCGGATAGATTACATCCAGTCGCCGTGAAAAGGGTTAAAAATACATATGCTCTTGTATGGTTATTGCCCTTGATAATGTGCAAACCCGCAAGTGAGGAGAGGAGACAAAGCAAGGTGATCGTGATAGAACGTGATATCCCCAATGCACTGACGGGGGACGCAACAAAGCAAGGTAGAGAGAAAGTGTTGTAGCCAATGCAATGAAGAGAGGCAGTTAGTTGGGGACAACCTACCTTGGTTGCCTTTTGCCAACCGTGACAGTTCAGCGGAACAGACTTTTACAGCGGACATCACACCGGGGCTTCAATTCGGCCTCCGGCCCTTTGGTGTATCGATGTTAATGATTATTCACCGAATTAAGGTGTTTCGAAACTTATGATAAATAGCAGGTCTCATATGTAGGATGGTAGCCGCTACAGACTTCAAAGACGTTTTGCTGACAGGACAGATACTTGATGTCAGGTTTTTATATATAGGCAAAGAAAAAAGGAAAGTTGGCTAAAAATCTCACCTTTAATTTTCCGTCCAACCATTTCCATCTTTTTTCACGAGGTAGATAGTGCAGTCCAATGAAATACGTCCAGAATTGTTTGGCCTTGTTCATTGTCGCTGTATGAGCAAAAATCGGTAAAACAGATGTCATTCAGGATTGCCTGTTGATATCTCCAGTCCACTGATTATCCGTTATCTCAGTTTTCTATTCGTTTATTTCTCTCATAGGCTACTATTAATCAGTCGTAAAATAGAATAAGAGGAGGGTAAAATTTGAAAAAAAAAAGTGTGTAAGTCTATGAAACGCCTCAACGCTAAACTGTACAAAGCTTAAGATACATAATATATATATATAAACCTATATATATATAGAACCGTTATGAACAAGATCAAAACCCTAAGGGATACAAAACTTCGCATATATATTGTTTGAAATGCACAGTCATGTAATTCTTTAGATCAATGAACAAATGTGTAGGCCTATGGACGGAGCACTCTATTTATTATATACATGGCTGATGCACTTTGTGCAGAGAGACGTTTGTATTTTTACCATATGGCTGCATCATCTTTGTTTACCATCTGTTTTCAATTGGTGATTTACATCAACAGTTCTCACCTCTGTAGGTATTCTCTTTGATCAAGCAACTGATAATGGCCTATGAGAGAAAATGAGTGAATAGAAACCGTGAGATCATCGATAAATGATGGACTGGGTGTACCAGTTATCAATCAATCAATCCATATTTTTATAAAGCCCCATTAAATGGAAGCTAGTGTTAGAGAACTACCGAGAAACATCACGAGAAAACGGCCTCTATACTAGATGAAGGAAGTTTTGGTGGGTTCTAGTATTCTGAAAGGGTGTTATGTTAACCAAACAAAATACACATCTAACCTTTTGACATGTTCTTAAAATAAACATGAAACAAAAGTTAAAATTCATAGCCAAGAAAACTATACAAACAGGCCATAGAAGCAAGTTTTTCGTTTGTTTGCAAAAAACCTCAAAATGTCTGTAAAGACAGGATGATTGGAAAGAATATATGTAGTCATACGCATAAACATGTGCAAGATGATCAGTATTTATATTGCTTTTTTATACATATAAAATAACCGTTTTTGAAAAGGATTAAAATGCTAATGAATACAAGATGTTGCATATAAAGTATTTGAAATGCAGTCATTTAATTCTTTAGATTAAAAAAAAAAAATAATTATGTAGGCCTATGTATGGAGCACTCAATTGTGGATAATGCACTTTGTGCAAAGAAACGTTTTTGTTTTTACTGCATGGCTGCATCGTCGCCTCACGTCTCATTAGATATACATTGTGATCATCTCTTTTAAAAGGCAAGCTGTTCCATAGGCTTGAGTCGATACGCTTCAGATCTAAGCAGAATTGAGCGTTTTGGGCAGCAGCAGTAGATCAAACGCCGACATTAACCACGTCCATTTCTTGAATTTCATTTGCACCCAACACCCACAATGTTTTTTATTTGTCCTGTCATCTACTCCCATGGCACTTTAGTTCAAGCTGATGATGGGGTGCTTGTACACCGCTGTTGACAGACCATTGCACTATTATTATTTTTTTACCAATGGTTGAATCCCATGTTTGTTTGATTCATAAGTGACAACGTTCGTGTCATCAATTATTCCGCTGTAACAATCATGAGGTAATTATAGTATCATACACGTAGATTTTTTATTTTCATTTTTGTATTAATTTTTTGTATTATTTTTGAGATTCTTTCGGTGGACAGTTACCTGCAGTATTGTTCCACGTTGTGCCAGTTTTTCTGCTGCACTAAAAAATTTTTAAGTAGTGTTGATGTTAAAAAAAGGTTGTCCAAGGGCAAATCACGTGGCAGGTCAGGTTGGCATGAAAATAAGTGAAAAAAACCAAAAAAACAAGGTTGCTATAAGAGCAATTCATTAAGCTTTGAACTTCCTCCCCCCCCCCCCCCCCCCCCCC